>VDFB02053153.1:152899-208914 GCA_007258455.2 Sequoia sempervirens
AATCAACAATATAAGAACAAATTTTTATAGACAAGTTTCTCCCCCCTAAAAATAACAAAATGAAATCTCCCCAACACCAAAACATTTTCAGGAAGAAGAAGAATGTGGTTGTACAAGAATTCCCAACTAACTATAGAACAAATTATAATTAGCTTTTGATTTATTAAATTAACCTTCCAGACACAACATAATAGTTAATTTTAAATTAATTAAAAGCATTTCATTTATAAATTATAATTTGGGTGAACCCAATTTCACACAAACGATAAAACCATTTACCGACATTACTTACCTATTTATTAATTATATAACCTAGCTATATAATATTTGATTTATTTACCTTATTATTATTATTTATTCTTTTTATTATTACATTATAATTTTTTTTATTATTAACTATTATTATTATATATATTTTTATCAAAGGTATACCTTTTACTAGATAATTTAATTTAATGCATAAGAAAACCAATGACATTTGTCAAACAGATTAAATTAAATAGAACCAAATGCCAAATAATTACCTGACCACTATCTAGGGTCAAAATGCAAAACCTTAAGCAACATTGACTGACCACTAACAAAACTGACAATACTGACAAGGTGCCAAACTGGATACTCATCCTCTTTAAGGATGATGGCTAGGGTAGGGGTTCAAGTGTTATCTTTGATCAACTAATCCATTGGGTTCAAGGCATGCTCAAACCTTCCAATTCAAGCAGAGTTGATGCTTGGTACCTACAACCTGCAATACACAAAATGGTTGTGCATATACATATACATATAATAGTTACACTGTGAAAGGGAATCACAACGTTGCAGGGTACTCAGAAGTGAGTGATGCAACACTATCCTTTTCACCCAATCACATCAGTAAGCACAACACCTAGTAACCAAATCAACTCATATAAAAATCAACCACATAATAGTCAAAATAAAATCAGTCAAATAATAATCACATAACAGTCATGGTAAAATAATCACATAATGTTGATTAGTCCTCATAATCAAATCAAATCTCCATAGTCACCCGAATGAAACCACATACTAATCATAACATGTGCATTAAACCTCAAATAACAGAAGTGTCATCAATGACATCATCATAACAATGAATCAAACATCATATAGTGTATCATAATGTCTCATCATAAAACATATCAACTGTCAATCTATCAGAGAAAAAGTATGAGAGGCACTACATCTGTACTATTGTAGGTTATGTAAACATTATTGGTTGCATTTGGTGAAGTGAAAGTAGAGAGTTAATTAATCAACCCACCAACATAGGAAATGAAGGAGCCTTGGAGAGACAACATAAGTTCCTATAAAATTTCAAATTATCCAAAGAGGCCATCACTAGTAGAGTGATATTATTTGTATTATTGTAGGTTATGGAAATAGTAGAGTAGTATTTGGTGAAGTGAACATAGAGTTGATTAATCAACCCACCAATGAAAGAAACAAAGGAGACTTAGAGAGACAATATAAGGGACCACAAGAGTTTAAATTATCCAAAGAGGCCATCATTAATAAAGTGATAATTATATGTGTTATTGTAGGTTATAGATATAGTAAAAGTTGCATTTGGTGAAGTGAAATAGAGTTAATTAATCAACCTACCAATGAAGGAACCGAAGAAGCCTTGGGGAGACAACATAAATTTAAATTATCTAAAGAGGCCATCACTAATAGAGAACAAAATTTTAAAACACCATCCACCAATGATAAATATTAGACATGGGCTTATACGGGTTTGTACTAATACAAGGGTAATGGCAGTTTCACACTTTGTGTATTATGATGAGTTTATTGGGATTTTATTGTTCAAAGGCTTGGAATTTCACTTGGGATTAGGTTTATGGAGTGGCCTATGACTAAGGTAATCTAAATTTAGCACTAGGTATACTATGACGAGTTTATTAAAAAAATATTATTCAAAGGTTTGGGATATTTCACCTATAGGATTAGGTCTTATTACTGGGTTTATAGAATGACCTGCCTCTATTGACTAGTGAGCATCCCTTATTGGAGAATTTTTGTACAAGGGAAGTTTAATCTCAACATTCTAATCTAATATGCATGGGTTAATATTTGAATAAAGAAAAAATAAAAATAAAAAAAAGAAGCCAAATTGCATTAGGTTATTGTAAGGCTTTAATGATAAATCAACTAATTAGCATTGACACAATTATGAATTTAGTCCTTAGGGGTAGCTCTAATTTGTTGGGCTCATCATAAATAATGCCACCAAATCTGTTAAAATGAATATTGATGATGAGCTTTTGTATTTTATTTTTAATAGTATGGGCCATTTCAAACTTATTTCTAATCCTTAATTTATTTAGAAGCATAGATTCTCAAACAAAGATTGACCCATTTTGGTCATGAGTAACTTGAGAGGAAGATAAAAGAAATAAAGTTCTAGAATATGGGAATTTCTACCAGGTCAAACCCAATGTAAACCCATTTGACCACTTAAACAAAAGAAAAAATGACACGTCTTGGTAGCAACAAGAAAAAAATATTACTACTTTGATCAATTATTGTTAAACTTCCTTATAAAAGAACAAGTTGTATCCATCCTCTTCTATATTTTAACATTGTTGAGTGTTGTATGGAGTGCTATTATTTGTATTATTGTAGGTTATGTAAATAATATTAGTTGCATTTAGTGAAGTGAAAGTAGAGAGTTAATTAATCAACCCACCAACATAGGAATCAAAGGAGCCTTGGAGAGACAACATAAGGTCCTACAAGAGTTTAAATTATCCAAAGAGGCCATAACTAATAGAGTGATGATATTTTCATTATTGTAGGTTATGGAAATAGTAGAGTTTTATTTGGTGAAGTTAAAATAGAGAGTTGATTAATCAACCTACCAATGAAGGAACCAAAGGAGACTCAGATAGACAATATAGGGGCCTACAAGAGTTTAAATTATCCAAAGAGGCCATCACTGATAGAGTGATATTATTTGTGTTATTGTAGGTTATAAATATAGTAAAAGTTGCATTTGGTGAAGTGAAAATAGAGTTGATTAATAAACCCACCAATGAAGGAACCAACGAAGCCTTGGGGAGACAATATAAGGGCCTACAAGAGTTTAAATTATCTAAAGAGGCCACCACTAATAGAGAACAATTTGAAGTACCGCCCACTAATGACAAATATTAGACATGGGTTTATATTAATAGGGTAATGGTAGTTTCACACTTTGTATATTATGATGAGTTTATTGGGATTTTATTGTTAAAAAAGATTGGAATATTTCACTTGGGATTAGGTTTATGGAGTGGCCTACGACAAAGGTAGTTTCATTTTAGCACTAGGTATATTATAATGAATTTATTAAAAAAATATTATTCAAATATTTAGATATTTCAGGTCTATAGGATTAGGTTTTATTACTAGGTTTATAGAATGATTCACCTCTAGCATGACTAGTGAGCATCCCTTATTGGAGAATTTCTTTACAAGGGAAGTTTAATCTCATCATTCTAATCTAATATGCATGGATTAGTATTTGAATAAGAAAAAATCAAAATCAAAATAAGAAGCCAATTTGCATTAGGTAATTGTAAGGCTTTGATGATAAATCAACTAATTTTGTCCTTTGATTAATGAAATTAAGATTTTATACTTTATGAATTAGAACTACATCTATATATTTACATACCTTAGGAAATTTTGTAATGTTAAATTAATTCTTGAAAAGGAGTATTGATACTATAACCCTAAAATGTTTTTGTTGGAGCTCCAAAAAGAGGTGAAATCTTGTGAAAATAGAACATACAAAGTACAATAATTTTTTTTTTCAGAAACATAAACACTATACAAAACATACACATATTTGTTATTACAAGATGGTTCACAAATGATGTTGGCACATAACCACCACCCAAGCGAGGATTTAGTGGCGAGAAATAATAGTATGATGATGCCAAAGGCACATTATCAACAATAGAAGTGAAAACACACATGAGGCATCATCGACTCACCACCATCCTTAAACTCGTACATAGGCACAATATGAACAAGAACATCAAATATGTTAATCCTGGCAATGGTTGCAACAATAGAATGACATGGTTCTCCTCTTTGAAATTGTTATGTAATCGTTTCTCCTTTAACATAAGGCACATACTATTTGGCTAATATAATTTAAAAATAATATTGATAATGCACAAGAAATGAGCAAAATTTATAGTTTAGAAAGCACACTATAATTATTCATTGAGATTTAATTTTTTATGGAGACAAAGTCTTTCAACTTAATTAATTTTATTGGTGACACTACTAAATATCTAGCACAACTTTGACATTTGCAATTCTAATGTTCTTTAAATTGACAATAGTGTCCTGTAGAAACCAAGAAGAAGTGTGCAATACTTTTGCCAAACCTTTTCATTGTTCCTAATTCCTTTTGCTTGGTAGAAATGTTGCCACTAGCTTGATGGCCAAGAAAAACATGCCTCATTACCTACATCTAGAGGTCAAAGATCTACTTTCATAGAAGAATTTAATTAAATGTATTTTCTTTATGGAAAAAATATTTTTAAGATGTTAAATTGATGGTTGATATATATGCTTATATGTTGCTAAACTATTACATAATTATAATTTACATCTTAGACACACATGTTTTCATCTTTTTAACAATCCCAATTTACAATAATATTAATTTTTTTCTTTTAATCTTTTTTATATATACATATACAAAATTTAAGTTAGTATATTAATGAATATTCCCACTCACAAAACATAAATAATTAAGAAAATACAATAAAATGAAAAATATACTTTATTTGGTCGCTTCTTCATAGGTGAGGAAAAACGATGGCTCTGCAAGCGCTGCATGAGGCCGCAGCCATCTAGGCTCGGCCTGCATGTGGTCTTTTGGTGGTTGCATGTGTAGTTGGGGGTCGGATTTGTTCTCTTCTTCTCTGAAGCTTCTTGGGGGTGGGTTTTTTTACGCTATTCGGGGGGAGGCTCTTTTCTTTTGTAGCAGGTGTGTATTCTAGGGTTGGGGGTTGCGACCTTGGTGTCCAGTGGAGTGTGCCTTCTTCGAAGGGCTCTTGGTTTTATTTGGGCCTTGCTTGCTCATCTTGCGTTGTGTGCTCTTTGATGGATACTGGAGAATCTTCTAGGGTTTGTCCCAATATGGACTTTCGTTCTACTTTTGGATCGAAACCCTCTCCACAGGGTTCGAAATTTTTTGATAATAATCTTTTCTCGGTGGAACCTAAGAAAGTTGAGATGGGCTCGGTAGGGGGGCCCAGAATTCCGAAGATTAATGGGTGCCTCGAACGGTGTAAAGAGAGGCCGAGTGTAGTCATTCCAATGGAGATGTTGGCTGAAGACATTGATTATTATGCACGACATTCTCTTTATTGCAAATTCTTAGGTTTGAAAATTTCTTTGCAATTCTTGGAGATGTGGGCTCAAAAGACATGGATGCCTGAGGGAGAGATGGAGATCCGCCTCCTGGCAAATAACTACTTCATGGTTACTTTTGATTGTTTGGCTGATCGGAATAGGATTTTTGAAGGGGGCCCGTATTTTTATAACCAGGTGGGCTTATTTATTAAGCCATGGCATGCTGGCTTCAACCCGGCAGAGGAACTTCCGAATCGGGTTCCGGTTTGGGTCCGTCTTCCAAGGCTCCCTGTGGAATGCTGGCGAGAGGATGTGTTGTGCCTATTAGCCTCGAAGCTGGGGAAACCTGTGGGTTCTTCTCAGCAAACACAATTCAAAAAGGTAATGACTTTTGCCCGGTTTTGTGTAGAAATTGATTTAAGTAAGCCATTGCCAGACTCGTTAGAAGTGAGTGCAGGAGATTATTCATGGGTGCAACAGCTGGATTATGAAACACTTCCCTTCCGTTGTCGTTTCTGTCATGAGTATGGTCACCTCCTGCGCAGATGTCCAAAGGCCAAGCCTTTGGAGGCTCATTCTTCTCAACCTTCAGCTAATCCACCTAGGGTGGATAAGGGCAAGGACCCCATTCAGGGTTCTGGTGGTAGGGAAGATGGATTTATTCCCGTTAGAGGCCGAAACAGAAATAAAGGTCATAAAAGGACTTTGAAGGACAGGCAGGAGGAGGACACCTTCAACAGGTTTGAGGTGCTAGAGGATCTTAGTCAACAGGAGGTGAACCCAGGATTTTTGGATCTAGATCATGGGACTCTGGATATTGATCAGCATGGCCCTTTAGTTGAGGCAATGCTTACTCCCCAACAGGAGGGGGGTATGGGAGTGCCATGCTTAGATGAGGTTGGGAAAGATTCTAGTCAGGTTTTGCTCAACTCAGAGGGGATTATGGCTCCGCTTACTGATGGGACTTCGGCTCTAGGGACAGATCGTCAAATGGAGGTTCAGGTTGAGTTGGGTGGTAGTGCTGAGGTAGTGAAAGATAGTGTAGATAAGGTTCACCTCTTGCAAAAAGTTGGTCCAGAGGTGGGCAAGAAGAATATTAAGGCGTCCTCTCAGTTGGGTGTTCTGCAAAAAGTTCTCAAGAAGGGGGGGCCGGAGAAAATTTCTAAGCTGGGAAGGAAGAAGGATGAGGAAAAGATTAAGATGATAGGGGAGACTTTGGTGGAGTCAGGGTCAGTCAAGACTCTGGATTCGCATTTTTCATGCCCCTCGAAATGATAGTTCTCTCTTGGAATGTTAGGGGCTTGAACAGTGGCCCTAGACAAAAAGCTGTTCGGGATTTGATTAGGTGTCATTCGCCTGATGTTCTTTTTTTGCAGGAGACTAAGCTCTCTGTGGAGGGTATGATGGATCTAGTTCCTAAGTTATGGGGGAATGGTGGATGCCAATGCATTGGTGCTCAAGGGTCTTCTGGCGGGGTGGCATGCTTATGGAACCCGCGTAAGATTTGCCCCCTTTGGTGGGTGTCTTTCAGGTCCTCCCTTTCCATGGTGGCCTCTTGTTTTATGTCAGGGGAAATTTCTCTCTTCTCCAATGTGTATGCGCCTGTGGAGTTGCAGGGCAAGCAACTTTTGTGGTCCAACATTCATCTAGTTCGCAGCTTATTTCCCTACCATCCTTGGATTATTGGAGGTGATTTTAATGCTATCACGGAGCTTGCTGAGAAACGAGGTGGTATTGCAAGGTTGGAGGCTTCTGCTTTATTGCTCCAGGACAATATCTCTGCTTTGAATCTTGTGGATATCAAGCCTGGCAATGGTCTTTTTACTTGGAATAATAGGAGAATTGGTGATGCCTCTATTTCTGAAAGACTGATAGATTTTTGGTGTCTAGTTTTTGGGTGGGGGACAGGTGGTTGATAAGCTCTGAAATTTTGGATGGTCGTGGTTCTGATCATTGGCCTATTAAGCTAGTGGTTGATGTGCCTCAACGGTGTGCTAGACAGACCTTTAAGTTCCAACTCATGTGGCTTAGGGATGAATCTCTTCATGTTTTGCTCCCTAGTTGGTGGGATCAGGGGAAGCCAGCATATGGCACTGCCATGTACTCTTTCTCAAAGAGGCTCCAGTATGTTAAATACAGATTGAAAAGATGGAATAGGCAGCATTTTGGTAATTTATTTCAGGAAAAGCAAAAAGGCGCGAGATAATCTAGACCTAATTACCAGACAAATTCGAGATCAAGGCCTCTCAGAGGAGCTGAGTTTATTAGAGGTTGCTGCAACAAAAGAGCTTGAGGAATGGGAGTTAAGAGAAGAGATTTTTTGGAAACAAAAGTCTCGTATTGAATGGCTCCAGGCTGGGGATCGAAACACTGCTTTCTTCCATAACTCAGTTAAGGATCGGAGACAAGGTAATGCTATTTCTTCTATTCTGTTGCCTAATGGGGAATCTTTGTCCTCTTCAGCCTCTATTTCAGCTGAATGCATTCGATATTTCTCTACCCTTTTCTCTGAGGATTCGCCTCCTGCGGAGGAGGATGAAGCTAAAATTTTAGATTGTATCCCGAAGCTGGTGACTAATGAAATGAATGAATCTTTGCTTGCTCCTATTACCTTGTCGGAGCTTGAGAAGGTTGTATTCCAAATGAAGAAAGGTAAAGCTCCTGGGCCTGATGGATTCCCCATTGAATTTTTTCAGGAGTTCTGGGAAGTGGTTAAATTGGATCTTTTAGAGGTTGTCCAAGAATCCTTTATGCATAAACAAATGTTGAAGTCCCTAAATGCTACTTTTTTAGCTCTTATTCCTAAAAAGGTGGGAGCTAACTCCTTGGATTTGTTTAGGCCTATAGCTCTATGTAATGTTGTGTATAAAATTATTACTAAGTTGATCGCAGAAAGGCTGAAGCCTTGGCTTGATGACTTAATTTCTGAAGAGCAGGGGGGTTTTGTTGCTGGAAGACAGATCATGGATGGGGTAGTTATTGCTGCTGAGGCCATCCATTCTATGGAATCCTCAAAAGATAAATCTATGTTTATCAAGTTAGACATGGATAAAGCTTATGATCGTGTTAAATGGAGTTTTCTATTTAAAATCCTTGGAGCTTTTGGCTTGGCTGAGGGTTGGATTGAATGGGTTAGGAGTTGTGTCACTTCCTCCTCCTTTTCGGTGCTTATCAATGGTGAGCCCACTTGTTTGTTTGGTGCTTCTAGAGGCCTTAGGCAAGGAGATCCCCTATCTCCTTACTTATTCATCCTCCTTGCGGAAGGCCTGGGAAGACTAATTCGTGCTCAGGTTGCTAGTGGATTGCTTCAGGGATGGAGTTGGGGAGATGGTATTCCCCCTCAGTCTCATCTGCAATTTGTAGATGATACTGCCTTGATGGGTAGGGCTAAGGTTGAGGAGGCTCTCAATTGGCGCAGTGTTTTGGACAGTTACTTGGCAGCTTCTGGGCAATGCATAAATGAGGGGAAGTCCTTCATATATTTCTTCCACACTCCTAAAGGTATTCAAAGGAGAATTGCTGGTATCCTTCGGTTTCAGATTGGTTCGCTTCCTTTTTCCTATCTTGGAATCCCTCTTGCTGTTCGCTCTCTCCCCAAAAGGTTTTGGCAAGAGACTCTTGATAAGTTTCAAGGATTGGTCAGTCATTGGACTTGCAGGTGGCTTTCTTCAGCAGGTAGAGTGACTCTTTTAAAGTCGGTGGTCCAGGCTCTTCCTATTTATAAATGCTTTGTTCTTTCTGCTCCTTCAAGTTTTATTAGAGATTTCGAGAAATTGTCTCGTCAGTTTCTGTGGGCTGGTAATCTTCTTCATAGAAAATGGAGTCTGGTGAAGTGGGATGTTGTTTGTAGGCCAAAGCAAGAGGGGGGTCTTGGTTTACGGCGGGCTGATTTGAATGGGCAGGCCTTGGCTGCTAAGTTGTATTGGCGCTGGTGCTCTCAACAGCATATGTGCTGGGCTAAAATTCTGACCTTCAAATATTTGGGGGCAGTAGAAAGTAGGGAGGTATCAAGGTTTAGTATGGAGGGGAAAGGCTCTGTGATCTGGAGTACCCTTAAACGTGGTGCCAAGTTGGTTAAACAGGGACTTTTTTGGATTTGTAATGGGGGTCGAGATGCTCTTTTCTGGTATGATTCTTGGGATGGATACCCACCCATTGTGTCATCTCATCCCCATCTCCAAGATTTGTGCCAGATTTTTGTGGAGGCGGGTTGGAGTCATGTGGCAGATTTTAAATCTCAACAATCTTTGGGTCAAATTTCTGTGTCTAGGTGGAAGAGCCCCTTGGATTGGCCTCCTGGTGGTGCAGTGGAGGATCGTCAAGAGCTTGCTAAGATTTTATCGAGTCGTGTCTGCAATTCTCTCCAAGGGGCTGATGTGCTTGCTTGGGGACCTGACTTGAAAGGAAAATTTTCGGTTGCCTCTGGTTATCAGGTTTTGGATAAACAGGTCTTTGGAAGCTCCCAGGTTTCTTGGTGGAAGCATGCTTGGAATAAATTTGCTTGGCCTAAGTGTAATTTTTTCTCTTGGCTCGTGGTCCAAGGTAAGTGTCTTACTTGGGATAATCTTTGCAAACGTGGGTTCCATGGCCCCTCCATGTGCATTCTATGTGGTCAGCATGATGAATGCCTATCACATCTGTTTTTTCAGTGCTCTTTTGTTAAGACTATCTGGCATCACTGGTGGGATCTTTGGAGCTTACCGTGTTGCCATGTCTCTTCTTTGGAGGATTTTTGGAAGAGACAGGGTTCTTCTCCTGCTACAACCTCTTTTCTTAAAATTGCTTGGAGTATTGGACCTAGTTTGATTGTTTGGAAAATCTGGTTGGAACGTAACAGAAGAATATTCTTGGATAAAAAATTGCTCATGGGGCAACTTTGGAGGCGAATTCTTGGGGCTTTGCTGGAGACTTTGACTGCAAAGTGTGACTTGTCTGTGCCGATTGCTCCTGGGGACTTGGGTGTTGTAAATTCCCTGGGTCTTGCCACAGGGGGGAAGTGTATTATGAGTAAAGTGCATCGTAGGCGTGGGCGTGAGAGGGTTGCTCGTGAGGGCTTTTGGTGCCCACCTGCTCTAGGGGAGTTGAAAATTAATACTGATGGGTCTTCTAGGGGTAACCCTGGGCATGCTGGGGTTGGTGGTATTGGTAGAGATAGCCTTGGAGTGGTGGTTTTCTTCTTTTCTATGTATCGTGGTTTGCAAACTAATAATCTTATGGAGGCTAGCGCTATTCTCTTGGCGGTTGAGCGTGCGGTTTCCCTTGGATGGCGGCGGATTGTTTGTGAAGCTGATTCTCAGGTGGTTATTAATATGTTGAATAATCAAAATTTGGAGGATGTGAATTGGCAGCTAGCTGTGGTTGTCAAACAGATTATTTCTCTGTGCTCTACCTTGGAGTCCATTGTTTTCCGTCATATTCCACGGGAGTGGAATAGGGTGGCTGATGGGCTGGCTAGATGGGCGTCGGAAAAGACTGATTCTTGGTCTGTGGATGATTGGAGCAATCTCCCTGTTGATATGGCCCCTGTTCTTGAGGAGTGGGTTGCTGAGGATATGAGGTGCTTCTTGGGTGTGAATTAATTCTTGTTGTTTTGGCCCCTTGTGGCTTCCTTCTTTGGACTTTGTAATGCTGTTATGATTCAATAAAGTTTTTACCCTCTTTTATTAAAAAAAAACTTTATTTTAAATTTAAAAATTAAAATAATAATTAATATTTAAATACATATAAAAGATATCTTGATATAATTTTTTTTAAAATATAAATTAAACAATCCACCATTTTTAGGAAAATTTAGAGTATAAATTTAAGATTTTAATAAGTGACCAGTAAGGAAAACCTATCTATAATTACTTTTCTTCGATATGATGTTTAAATAAAATTGTGGGGTGCCACATATCTTCTCTCTACACTTTACCAGCACATCCACATCGTGTACACAGACAATAATTTCAACTAGCACGACTTTTAGTGGCTATGACAGGTGGAGGGCAACATCTTTGGAGAAGAGCCAGCTGCTGCCTTGTCCTTTTTCACTTGTCCCTATTGCAAACACATAAGCTATTTTAATGGTTTTTACCTGGTCATATTTGAACCACTCTTTTGAACTTGTAAGGGTAATTCAATATAACTTCTTTTTATTAAGTTAATATAGGTAACTTGTTTTTAGCTGCATGATATGTTTTTAGAACTTGTTGCATAAGATAGGACTAGTATTACTTATTTTAAAAAATATGTAAATTATGGGAAGCGAAATTATTATGTAGGTGGCTATTTTATTTGTTCATTATTAGTAATAGTTGTAATTATAAATATATTATGAAACATAATTGTATAGTCACGTGCATTCATAGTTAATAGATTAAAACAACTTTGAAGTTAAAAAATAATAATACGAGACATGATTGTATAGTCATAATATTTTTTAAATGTGCATCTATAGTTAATAGATTAAAACAACTTTAAAGTTATAAAAAAACCATGTTACAAAAGTATAGTTTAAAAAATTGCATTTTTTTTTTTAGTTGGAGGTTTTTGCTTTTTATTTTTATTTTTCTATCATGGATCTGTTGACCACCTATAACCACCGTGTTGCCATTGTAGAGTTACACCTCTTGACATAATTATTTTGTTGACCACCTATAACCATTGCGCTGGCATTGTAGAGTTACACCTCTCGACATAATAATTAACTCATACTCTTAGATTTGTGAAGATACGACCAGATCAATTTGTGCTTCTAGAATTTGTGAGGATAGGATAAGATCAACTCTCTTAAAAATTTTGTAAATAAAATAAAATTAAATGTGTTTTTCTTATTACACATTTGAAGCCAATATATCTAAGATAAAATAGATAAAAAAAAATTCAAAAAAGATTGATATGAATTGTTCTTTGACCTTTAAGGTGTTCTTATATATATATATATATATATATATAAGTAGATATATAGAGGTAAATTATATAAGATGTAAAGATAAAAACACATAGGTAAGATAATCTATGATCAAGGATATGATACTAAATAACATTGGTGAAAACAAATGGGATTAGGAGAATAGGCTCTAAAATATGTAATTGTTAATAGTCACAAGTTAGCAAACATTTTAATTTGTATAATTGTAACATTGTAATACCTTTGAACCTATGAATCATTTGTAATTGTAAGATCATAGGAAATTATATATTCTAAATATTTGTATCTTATGATAAATTATATATGTTAAAAACAATCAATTATAAATGATGCTATGGTGAAAAATGTCTCAAGAATATCAATAACAATTCATTTTTTCTATTGATATACCATCCAAAAATGTACTCACAAGACAAAGGGTTGTAGCGCAATTGGTTGAGCACAATTGGTCAAGATGATAGTATGTGATAAAAAATTCATTCACCAAGGTTCAAACCTCAGAAGATGCATTCAGGCTAGGTTTAACACCTAAGTGAGTTTGATGGACGAGATCCCCTTGGATGTGGATACTTAGCTAAATGAATACTTTTGGTTTAAATATATGCTTAGGCATATTATTGTATTTTTTTATATAAATACAAAGAGATCCCCTTGGATATGGCTACTTAACCCAATGAATAGTTTTGGGTTAGATGTATGCTTACTCATATCGATATAATTTTCTATACAAAGACAAATATTCTGACATTTGTGTAATTTGACTATTTCCACTAAAAAAATGTTCACAAGAAAGTGTCATAATGCTTATATGCAAATGATAATAACTCTAATAATAATGAATATGCGCATTTATGTGTGTTAATAAATCAATGAGCACTACAAGTCATAATAAAATCATTGTGACATGCTAAATCAATTAAAACACAACAAGAAATCCTATAATCAGATATAATTGAAGCATTAACTATAAAACATGTTGTAGATACCTATATAAATGAAAGAAAAATGTGTAAATCTAAACCTCTTGAATTTTTATAAACATACATATTGCTTGTTCCCTATTTTTCTTTTTACATTATTTTAAACACTTTTTAAGATCAAGTACATAGCAAATGCTTCTATATCATTTTCTTGTATCTCCAAAAACTTAAGAATACCAATTATTTTTTATCCATGTAATTTACCTTTATATCCAAGTTTTTTATTCATTTATATCTAGGACCATCTAATCTATCAAATGTTGGAGATGAAGCGGAAGAATCATTAGTAGGAGTATCACTTTCTAAGTCAATGTGACACATGTGTAGGCTGATTTTGTATATTCATTTTGCTTCTTTGGTGGAAGAAAACCATACATCCCAAGGTCCATATATCATGGAGGAATACTAAAATATCTAAAATTAGCTTAAATTATCACCCGCTAAAATGTGTAAAAGCTAATGCTCAATCCTCACCAAATCTAGCCTTCTCACTTTATGTGGGATCTTGTTCTTTAGCTTCCTCTTTTTGTTTGTCCCATATTTTGTTATGCTTATGATTTTTTGCTAGGTAGATTCTTTGTAATAGTAATCTTAGGATCAACAATCATTTCATGATACATCACTATGACTTTGAAAGCCATCATTTAATGATTATTTGCAAAGAGCACAAATATCATCATGTAATGTAGTACAAGGTGCAATGAAACCCCATGATCATGTAGAGAATAATATGAGATGCTAAAGAAATATCATCTTAAAGAACAACATCATCATGTAATGAATTATAATATAATATAGAATCATTAATAATTAAGGAACTATCAATGTAAGGCATAAATCATCATGCATGTAAAAAGGTACCTCATATATATTAGTATTTATAGAATCCTCACAAGATGTAATATTAAAGGAAAATGAATCACAAGGTATAAAACATGAAGTTATCATGACATGTAGAATGAATAGCATCGCATAACTCAATAACATGCGTAACTAATGAAAGTGTAACCTAATCACTAAAGTACCATTAGTAGATATGTCTCTAAAAGGTAGGGATACATTGTTATCCATCAAACATGGTATATAATAATAATTAATTGTATTACGTGAAGGAAAATTCATCAAAGGGGAAACATCATAATGCTCATGAACATCGCTAGGAGTAACCATAAGAAAAAGTATTTGAAAAACAAATAGCATTACAAAAAAACATGAATGTCTCCCTAATGTTCTCTAAAGAATGAAAAATAAAAGGATAAATAAATGAAACATGTGTACATCACTCTAAGCAATATGTAATGATATAAGGAAGAACATATAGCTATAAGTTCATATCATAACATATCAAAGAATAAGCGATTGTATAAGAAAACCATGATTTAAATTTGATATATGATGCAAGCAATACAAACACATCAAAGAAAATGTATGTGTAATCACTAAGCATCTCATCCTAGTTAGGGTTTTAAAAATACATCAAAAACAATATAACCCTAAAAATGAACCCTAGGCATGATATCACATTATGAACAATATGGAAATACAATAATTTCATATGACATTCTCATGAGATAAGGAATATTTATTATTATTAAAAAACATAGAATTATCTATTATAAAGTTTATATTTGAGGGAAGATAAAAAATGACAAGATTTGAAACTAACAATAGAAATCATGTGAGGCCCACCATTTGATGGCTTTATCATTAGCATTATTGGAACTATTATTATTTTAACACCCCACAAGTATTATTTATTATTACTATAATGGACATATGATCATTTTATTAGACTATGCTAGATGTGGATATGCATGCATAGATCAAATAATTTTTATATTGCATATGATGATGTTAACATTGTGATGGTTAATTAGGTATCTTCATTTCCATGTGATTATTGTGAGTACATAATTGATTCTTTGATTTCGTAAATAATTAATTATGCTATGAATTATCAAATTACCAAGTGATTATAAATAACTAATACTATATATATATGGTGTTTTTGAAATCCATATGAATTATGGTTGAAAGTGTAGAAAGATCACCAAGATCACTGGAATCAATTCTTGTATCATTGACGCACATAATTTAAACAAATTCACACTCATACCTATGAGATTAATAAAAAAACATAATTTGCAAAGAAATAGCTAAATGGAATGATGAATTAAGTCACAATATCCAATACATGTAGAGTAAAAATTGTCTAAAAATAGTAGTGCCTAAAAATAGGCATGCGACCACTTAATTTAGAACTAGCTTGAAAAATCAAGTGGTTGGATCAACATAGAATGTGGATAAGAATAGACATGTAGCTCCTTAATACTCCTAATCAATCTTAATTCCTACATTAACACCTCCTTTAAGCATAACTTAGGCGAACACAAAGAAATTGGGTCTTGGCAACTAGGCCTAATGAGGTACCCAAGTACAATGCAATCTCTCATAAAGTGGAGAAAGGGAGGAAACCTAGTGGAGAAAACTCACCCCCAAAAGAGAGAAAAACATATGAAGAAGACTAGAAACCCCCCCACAAAATATGATGTTTCTATTGAAGTAGACCATACCCCTAGAAGAGCTTGTATTTGCTAAAAATATCAACAACCTACTTTGAAGACTGGAAAAATACTAAGTTGATGATCTAACTATGGATGAGCTTCTGAATGTAATGCATGTGAACCTTCAAGTGTGTTTGGTCTATTAGTGTTGGACTAGATTTCTGCATATCTAGATGGTGCTTTGGTTGCAAGAATAGATGACTGTGGGCTGCCTAAATGAAATAGAGAACTCGATGAAAACTACCTGAAGCTAAAGAGCCTCAATAGCTACATTAACAATTCCTTTGTACTCTACCTCTATGGATGGTAAAATAATAGCATTCTACCTTTTTCTAGACCAACTAATAGGACTAAAACCTAGTGAGAAATTGTAACCTGAAGTGGACTTACAATTTTGAATATTACCAGCCCAATCAAAGTATGTGTATCCAACCAAGTCAACCTTTGTGGTATATTTGTAGTGAATCCCATATTTGAGAGTACCTTGAAGTTAGTGAAATATCTTCTTATCTTCTTTCTAGTGTAGTTATTGATGAGTTTGCATAAATCTCGAAACCATGCCTGATGTATATGAAATTTTAGGCCTTGTATGAGTCAAATAGATGAGATTGGCAACAAGTTATCAATACAAGGTAGCATTGACCAATGGTATAGTAAAATCAACCTCAAGCTTGACTCTAGATAGAAAGTGAATCAAAGATGTCTTACAATCAACCATGTGAAGTGGAGCAACTAGATCAAGACTGTACTTGGGTTGTGGAAGAGTGATCCTTGAGTAAGACTATGAAATATCAATGCCAAGGAAGTAATGCAATAAATCAAAGTCTGTCATGTCAAATATGTCTTGTAAAATTTATAATAAATGAAGAGCTCTTGGTGATCAAAAGATCATCAATGTAAAGTACCAGTACCAATAACGAATCATTCTGCCATAAGAGATACATCTTTCATTATGAATGACATTGAGTAAAATCTGAAGCTAGAAGGAAGGAATCCGTCTTGGCATACCTTACCTGAGGGACTTGTTTGAGTCCATAGAGGGATTTCCTAAGTCTACAAACTAAGGATGATTCTTAAACAAACCTTGGTGGTTGTTCCATGTAGATCTCCTCCTCAAGTTCTTTGTGAGGAAAAATAGTCTCCACATCTGTCTAATGCATATCCTAAACATGTATTGTGACAATAGAAAATGAAAGTCAAACAAAAGTCATCTTGGTCACATGTTGAAAGGTATATGTGTATTCAATGCTAGATACTTGTGAAAAACCCTTGGAAACCAAACATACCTTGTACTTATCAATTGACCCATGTACAAAAAAAATTGGTCTAATATATCCACCTCCATCAGACTATTACACCCTGCTTTTGTTTTACTAGTTACTTTTAACTGTTTATGTTAAAATACATTTTGATATTTGATGATGATTATATGTTATTTAACATTATGATGATATTATATACAATGCAATGTATTTTAATTTTGATGATGATTATTATTTTTATTGAATCAAGATTATGATGATGTTGTGATTAATAATGACTAACTACTTGATTTGATTTCTAAGTGAAATGCAGGACTATTTTCTTGTCCTCCAGAGGGAGAGGGAGAGTATCACTAGAGAGAGGAATATAGGCTTTAGAAAAAATAGGTTATTTCAATTGATTTTTCACACACACTCATGTAGGTCTACCATAATCCTATTGTTGAGTCAATTTATGTGTTTTACTAAGATGAGTCGAGTCAAAAGGTTAGGTCTAACCTAGTCGAGTCTTGGTTATTCTTTTTCAATAAGGAAAATAAAGTTAATTTTATGATGTGAATCTTGATGTTCGTCGATTATTTAATCTTGTACATAAATCAAGATAAATCGATTATTATAAAATGTGTAAAATGGTATATATAATATTAATATATATATATGAGTTAAAATATATATGATGTATATAGGTGTATATATGCGATATGTATTTAATATCGATTATATATACATATATATAGTATTGGTGAAAGATATATATATATGATTATATTTTAGTGACATAATTATCATGCTAATAAAAGCATGTATAAAAGTAATTATAAATTATTTTTATTAAAGCCTTCGAGAGGAATTTTAGCCTCCATCGAAGGCTTAAAGGAAGGCATTTTGAATGGAATTTAAGCTATGGTTATGGTCACATAATGGCACATCTTTACCTTGCATTATTGTAGCCACCAAGTGGCGGTTTAAACAATTTTTAATTGCCTTCTAACAACATTAATGAAATGCATTATTATCTGCATTGATACCTTATAAAAATGAGCATATTATGATGGTGGTCAAGTTAAAGAAGAGTTGTGGCATGAAGAATTTAAAACTATTTTCGTTAAGCCATGTTAAGTGGTGAATAGTTCTGCAAGACAAGCCTCCTTTATGAGGCATTTCTTACTATTTTTATTATTACATTTATTGAGTTTTGGGCGCCAAATTATGGGGAGAAGTTGGTAATTATTGCCAAGAAATTGGAAGCAAGGTAGCAGGCTTAAGGAAAAACAAAAGGATTTTATTTATCATTATTGATTACGCATGGGTTTTAGAAGAGTGAGCATTGAGGATAATAACATTTTGGCATTATTCTCATTTGAGTTATAGAGAATGTAATGAAGGAAAAATGTCCCCTTAACTTGGTCTTGATTTAGTGGTGTAATATGTCTAACGTATTCACATTAGGTCTTGGGCCTTTGTGAACTAATGGATTTAAATGGTACCTTGCTAAAGTGTTGTGAAGTGTTGTAACACACTTTCACACTTTTCTAAGGTTTTATTAATTAACTGAACCTAATAAACATATTTTTAATCAAAATAAACATTAATCTTGCCTTGTTTAAAGTGTTGTGAAGTGTTGTAGCACACTTTCACACTTTTCTAGGCTTTTCATTAATAATTGGGAATTCTTATGCTTTAATTGGCCCTATTTTACATCCACAAGCCTCATTTATTGCATCTTTTTGAGGAAAATCCCCACACAAATCATTAGCCAATCATAATTCAAGTGTTTCTGGCTTGTGTGACCCATATTTAGTGATTTGGGACTCATTTGCCACCTTGGGAAAATGGGTTCCACCTAGATTTTTGGGTCCCGAACCTATTTTCACACATTTCTAAGCACTTTTGATTTTTGGTCCCATACGTTATGCTTGATGGGACTCATTCGCCACCTTGGGCAAATGAGTTCCGTGTGACTCAAAGTTAAAATTAATTCAAATTTTAGGTAGTATTTTATTCTCCTAGACCTTTAATGTCGGCTTGTAGTGTTGTAATTTTAGGAATTCTTGCATAATTGAGTATAAATATAAGGTTCTTTCACTCATATTTTCACCTAGCAATTTAACAAGCAATCAAGAGTTCACAAGAGCATTCAAGGGAAAATCATCAAGTATTTTAGAGCATCATTCAAGCATCAATCATCATTTCAAGGATTTCATGCATCATGTTTGTTTTTGTGCTAAAAATTGTGATGTAGGGTTTATGATTCAAGCAAGTGTTTCATTCAAGATCAACATCATTCAAGCAAGGGTCAAGGATCCACATCCATTGCAACCATCTCAAGCATATTTGCAACACTTTATTGCTAGGGTTTGGTGAGTTGCAATATTGTTATTTGTTCATTCATCATTCATCATTCTCTATTCTTATTTGATTTCATTTCAAGGATTGATTTACAAAATAGGGTTTGAACAAGGAAAACCCTTATCCACTAACCCAACAACATTTTTCCCTCTCCTTTGTGTGTGATTTTCAGGGCTAGTTTGCAAATTTACCAAGGAGAAAGATTAGAGAAAATTTGAAAATCCTTCAAAGTTGTCAAAGTTGTCATCAAGCCTTGGAGAACCTTGGAGAAGACCTACAGGTTACAAATCAGAGATTTAGATTCAAAAACCAATCAAGAAGGATAGAGCAGACAAAGAAGAGCAGGATCAACCTTTGAAGTTTCAAAAAATCCCAACTAGACTGATTCGCCACTTCTGGTGAATGAGTCCTAGTTCCAGTTAGATTTCAGGTTTTTGTAGATTAAGATACCCTTTTAGCATATTCATGTTCCTACACAATTTTCCAAAAATTGGATTGATTCACCCAGGTTGGTGAATGAGTCCTAGTCAATAATAAAGTCTGAATTTCTAGTGTTCTGAACCTCCATCTAGCCACTTTCATATTTCCAGGTGCACACATTTTGTTTTGTAGCTTTATGTGTTGTTCCGTTCACTTTTCTAGGTCATTTAGTGTTAGTTTGCATTCAATGAGGGTTTTTCATTTCATCTTGCATTTCATTGTCTTTTCCAAGTTAAAACTTGGCGTGAACCCCTCATTAGATCATATTCAGCCCCTAGGACAACCCTATTACAAGATTTATTTCTCTTTGGCATTGAGATCTTTGGGGTTACCCTTGAATGAAATTGGAAGTGTGGGTGTTCTCTATGCCCTAAACCATATGATAGCATCCATCCAACATTTTAACCATTTCATTTTGGTGAACCTGAATTTAGAACATCATAATTCTGATTTGGAGTGCATTTTCATCCTAGATTTGGCTCGCATTAACATTGCATTAGGATTTGCATTGGTTAATTTGCATTCTATGGTTTTCAAATTTTTCATTAGTGAAAGCTCATATAGCTTGCATTTTTGCATCTCATTTCATTCAAAATCATTCAAAATCTGCATTTGCATCTCAGATACAGATCATAAAACATCAAAATCATAGAGTTCAATTGAAAAATTCAAAAAAAATTGAAAAAAATCCTCATTAGGATCCATTCACCACCTTGGGCGAATCAATCCCTTTGCATATTTTGCATTGCATTTTTTGGCATTTAAAGTTCAGTTTATGATTTTCTATTTTTTGTTATTTCCTTTCTGATTCAATTTCCAAAATTTTTGTTATAAGCATTTCATTGTTCTTAGCTTACATTGCATTTGCATTCACCTTTCATTTAGTAGCCCTTGTATGAGTATTTGGTGTCCTATTTCTAATAATGTAGTGAGACGAAGTTCGAGACTCATGTCTTCTCACAATAGCACAATCGTTGTGGATCTTGGGTGTTCTAGCTCTTTCACTCCTAGTATTGACACTAGTACACTAGATATGGACAATACCCTTAACAACTCTTTGCCTTCAAGTAGTATGTAAGTTGAAACAAGGAATAATAGTGTCCCACAAGAAAACATAATTCACATTCACGAGGACCTAGAAAAATTACAACATCAAGTGCAAAATGACAACATTTCAACTATTGCCATCCCTACTATAGATAAGATTCACCACATGCTTGAAAGTGAAGATGGGCTTGACCTTGTAAAAAACATAGTTCAAATCTTTGGAAAACACCTCCCCCCAATCACTAGTTTCCCTATACCTACAAACAATGTCACAAGCCAAAGAGGAACTCAAATTCCTCCTCCCAGAACAATATCCCTAATACCTACCTATATCAATCCCAAAGTCACAACAACAGTGCAAAAAATTAGTAATGTGATTCCTTTCTTGGGTATTCCCACTAGCATCCCTAGTTCCTATGTGGCATTGCACGTTATATCTCCTACCACTTTACCACCTATAAGCATTCCATTCACTTGTCCTACGAACACATACACCCCTTCACCTTTTTCGCTTCCATCTCATAACACAAGCAATGACCCTCTCATTAATCAACTCTTCCAAACCATTTCATCCCTTCAGAAAACAATCTCCACCATCAATCAAAATCAAAATGGCCCACCTACATATTATGTCAAAAGCAATCCATTGTCGTTGGAGATATTGTGAACACCAATGCCACAAGTTGTATAGGTGCCTAGATTTGAGAAATATGGAGGGAAGGGAGATCCTTCTAACCATGTTAATGCCTTTACTACCTTATGTAGTGACTTCATCCTCGATGATAAACTCCTAGCTAAACTTTTTCCTAGATCCTTGAAAGATATTGCCTTGGAATGGTTCTCTTATTTATCAAACAACTCAATTCATTTATTCAATGAACTTGTTGAGGCATTTATAAACCATTTCCAAGTGCATATGAATCCTAAGATGACCTTGGTTGATTTGGTGAGATGTAAGCAAAAATAAGAACAAAAGATCTATGACTTTATCTCATGCTATCAATCGCTTTATTCCCAAATTGATTTCAAGGTCCTTGACCCTCACCTTCAAAAGATGTTCATAAAAAATTTGCAAATCAAAATCCCAGACAAGCTCACCATGATGAAATTCCCATCCTTCATGGACTTGTGTACCTCCCTCTGTAATTATCAAAATTCAGTTAGTAGTCGAGATACAAAGTCCACTCCTAACCGAACTGATAAATCTGAGCCCGTAAACCAAAACAATTCCCAACCTTTTAGAAAACAAAATAAAGGGCTCCTTCAATTTAACCCCCCTCAAAAAATAACTCAAAATGTTAATAACCAAGTAGTAGTTGTTAAATCCATGATACCCTTTAGCTACATATGGGGACTTGAAAAGACAATTCACTCCCTTACCCGATAGCCTTCATAACATAATGTCCCAACTTTTAGAACAACAAATTATTACCTTGCCTCCCATCAAAACACCCGATCCTAATAAGCGTTTACCCTCGAGCTTTAGATCAAATTCTTATTGTCACTACCACTGACAAAATGGAAACGATACGAAACATTTCAAGTGTCTTAAAAATCTTGTGCAAGACCTCATTTATTCTGGTTGTCTTTTTGTTGGAGGTGTTAGTGATCAAGGAAATAAGTTTGTTGCCCCTCCTAACCAAAACTTGAAAATCTTCACCAACCCCATGCCAAAAAATAATATTTCATTTTTCAAAGCCAATGAAACTACAAAGAATGATGTAATGAATGTTGACACAAATGATGATAACAATGACTCTATTCAACATGATTCTATAGATACTGATCCTATGGATGACATGGTAGGAGTGATAGAGGTCATTCCTCATAAGGGCTGAACTAAAAATCCTCTTGACATTGCTTTCTCCTCTAAGGATATACTTAAACATGCACTTGATGGCCCTCTTTACATAGTTGACCGTATCTATGACAAGCCCACTAATGGGATGCTAATAGATCCCGCCTGTGTAGAGAATGTGATCACCAAGGAATTCTTACTTTTGCATGAGCTCTATCAAGATATATATGATAAATCGAAAGCATGGATCAAGACCCATAATGGTTTTGCTTGCCCTATGATGGGATAAATCACTCTTCCCTTACAAATATGACCAAAAATATTAGATGTATCATTCTCCATCATCCCATAGTCGTACCAATTTCATGTGAAGCTAGGCCATCCATGGCTTTGCTCCATAAAATTTTCCCCTTTGGTTGTGCATAAATGCTTAAAGTTTCCCCTTGACAATGAAGTATTCACTGTCCACCATAGTGGCTTTAACCATTTGTCCACTTGTGGAAACTTTTCCCTGGATTTATTTGGCCCAATCCTATGGAACCTATAAAACCAAAAGAATATTTCTTTTTCTTGTCCTATCAAAAGTTCAAGGCAAAGAAGACAACAAAACTATCCCTCTGAAACATGTCCCCACCCACCACCAAGCCTACTATCCTAGACGAAACCATGCTTGAACCTAAACAAGTCTCAAATGACCAAAACCAACCTAAGATAGAACCTTCACCTACCTCCTACAAAAGACCAAGAGACAATGAAAACAACCCCATCACACCTCCTATAATAAAATAGGTTTACAAGGTCAAAGAGAAAGTGGTCAAACAACCTCCTGTGGTTTCTTCCGTTTCTCCCTGTAGGGAAGAAAAGAAACCTATGGTTGATCAAGTCACTCCTACAAAAACACAACTTTAAAACAAAACTAAAAGAAACATAGGTGCTAGAGATCGTAGGCGCAAACGTCGTTCCCTTGCTCGTAAGTTACATGAAGAATTAAACAAAGAAAATCAAGATCCAAACTTGACTGAAGCAATGCATGATGACTCTACCCTTGCACCAAAACAAAACATTCCAATACAAAAATCACAACAAGAATTCAAATCTTCTATGTAAATTATCATTCGACCTCCTATTGTGATTAACTTGGATGATGATGACAAGGTTGCTAGAATTGACGAAGAGGTGCATAATGAATTGAACACATTGTTTTCCTCTTCCATGAGCTTAAATAACAAATCTCCTACAAAGAGTGTTGAACCTGGTGCTTCTCCTAGTTCAACACTTTCTCTTGTCCCTTTGGCTAGTTTCCCTCCTTTGGTATACAACAAACACAATTGGGAGGTGGATGACCTACTTTAGGTTGACTCGCATGTTACTAGTCTTTTTCATTATTTCTTTCTTTTTCATTTTATTTTGTGTGATTACATGTGCGTAATGTGATCCCCCATGACATTCTATTTGATGTTCTCTCTCTCTTTGTGACATTCCTTTATTTGTACCTTTATTCTTCTCTATGTCTTACATATTTTTGCTTTTTATCTTTTTCATTTGTCTTGTGTTTTCCTTTTAGGGATGACGCAAGGCATCAAGACATTCATGTCTCTTCCATGTTGACCCAAAATATTTTTCTTTATCTTTTCATTTGTCTTTTGTTTTCCTTTTGGGGATGATGCAAGGCGTCGAGACATTCATGTCTCTTCCATGTTGACCCAAAAGATTTTTCTTTATCTTTTCATTTGTCTTGTGTTTTCATTTTGGGGATGACGCAAGGCGTTGAGACATTCATGTCTCTTCCATGTTGACCCAAAATATTTCTCTTTATCTTTGTCTTGTGTTTTCCTTTTGGGGATGACTCAAGGCGTCGAGACACTCATATCTCTTCCATGTTGACCCGAAAGGATTTTTCCTTTGTTTTTGTTATCTTTGTGTCATTCTTCTAGTTCTATGTGTATTTGGGGAATGATGACAGTTCTAAGCTCTCTAAAAACATTGCAGCAAGAACATACTGACCCCAAATCCATAGATCCCTTATGTGTTTGGTGTTTTCATTTTGGGGGCAACCCCTCTCTTTTCTTTTTCCCTTACATGACGTAGCTTCATTTGGAAACATATCACTTGGCATAGGGATTTACAAGTGGGCTCTCATGTCTTCTTTGTTTGCATTTATCATCTTCTACTTTAAATTAATTTCTCACAGTATGGTGTTTAGCAATTCCTTTAAAGTGGGGGAATACCTTGGCATTATTCTTTTGCATTGTTTTTCTTTTTCATGGTTCATGGTGCAGTTTTCTTATTTCATACGATGTGTTTATCGCTTTGTGGATGAAATTGGGTATGATGTCCTTCAGGAGCATGATCTCTCTTAGCATATTGCATTCCTCTTAGTGGCTTGATGCGACATACTGCATCCCCTAAGTTGTGAATTTTATATTCTTTGATTGGTCCTCTTTTGGAGACATTAGAAACAATGTTCCCTAAGTTAAATACTTTGCATGAACTAAGCAAGAATCCTTTGAACATTCTTTACACTTTGCATTTTGCATCTTGTAGTTATATGGCCACCTTGCATAACAAAGCTTGCATGACTATGGAGCCATCTTGTTTGTTCATGAGTTCTAAACATACGAAGTTTTGCTTGTCTCATGAAGCTTGAAAATCATTTTTTGTGTGGCACCTTATTAAAGTTATCAAGAGGTATAATTTGGTATGGTTTAAGCGAGAACCCCAACTGAGGCATGAATTTCCCCATAGCCACTCATGTGTGTGTGTGAGTACATACTAGCCATGAGTGTATGTTTCTCACCCTTTTTGGACTTCTCACCCAACAGATAGCCAAGAGTTTTGTTGCCTCAGAGTGAGTATGCATTTTTTGGACATACATCCTAGATCTGATCCACATCGCATTGGACAAACGGTCAAAGCTTGATCCGCCCCCTTTTCCTTTTCATGTCATTTCATCTTCTTTATGTCTTTGACAGTGCATGCTTGTGCTTTGTTGTTGCTCTTTACCACTTTCATGTGTGTTCTTTTTTTGCTTACGCTGGTCTGCCATAGGAACTCAGTCCTGGGGGCTTACATAACCCCCTTGGTTATGGTTGTCCTATCTTGCGAATATTGGTATATTTGAACCCCCTTGGTCATTTTTGTATTTGGTCTACTTTAGTGTGAGTTGGAAGCAAGTTCCTCCTCTCACTAAAGTGGGGGCTAGATGTAATGATAGAAAAAGGTCCCCTTGACTTGGCCTTGATTTAGTGTTGTAATATTCCTAACATATTCACATTAGGTCTTGGGCCCTTGTGAACTAATGGATTTAAATAGTACCTTACTAAAGGGTTATGATGTGTTGTAACACACTTTTCTAAGGTTTTATTAATTAAATGAACCTAATAAACCTCTTTTTAATCAAAATAAAGATTAATCTTGCCTTGTTTAAAGTGTTGTGAAGTGTTGTAACACACCTTCACACTTTTCTAGGATTGTCATTAATAATTGGGCTTTCTTATGCTTTAATTGGCTCTATTTTACATCCACAAGCCTCATTTATTGCATCTTTTTGAGGATAATCCCCACACAAATCACTAGCCAATCATAATTCAGGTGTTTCTAGCTTGTGTGACCCAGGTTTAGTCATTTGGGACTCATTCGCCACCTTGGGCGAATGGGTCCCACCTAGATTTTTGGGTCCCGAACCTGTTTTCACACATTTCTAAGTACTTTTGATTTTTGGTCCCATACATTATGCCTGATGGGACTCATTCACCACCTTGGGCGAATGAGTCCCGTGTGACCCAAAATTAAAATTAATTCAAATTTCTTGTGGGATTTTATTCTCCTAGATCTGATGTTGGCTTGTAGTGTTGTAATTTCAGTAATTCTTGCATAATTGAGTATAAATACAAGGTTCTTTCACTCATATTTTCACCTAGCAATTTAACAAGAAATCAAGAGTTCACAAGAGCATTCAAGCATTCACAAGAGAATTCAAGAGCATTCAAGGGAAGATCATCAAGTATTTTAGAGCATCATTCAAGCATCAATCATCTTGTCAAGGATTTCATGCATCATGTTTGTTTTTATGCTAACAATTGTGATGTAGGGTTTATGATTCAAGGAAGTGTTTCATTCAAGATCAACATCATTCAAGCAAGGGTCAAGGATCTACATCCATTACAGCCATCTCAAGCATATTTGTAGCACTTTATTGCCAGGGTTTGGTGAGTTGCAATATTGTTATTTGTTCATTCATCATTCTCTATTCTTATTTGATTTCATTTCAAGGATTGATTTCCAAAATGGGGCTTGACCAAGGAAAACCCCTATCCACTAACCCAACAAAAATTTTCCCTCTCCTTTGTGTGTGATTTGTAGGGCTAGGTTGCAAATTTCCCAAGGAGGAAGATTAGAGAGAAGTTGCAAATCCTTCAAAGTTGTCAAAGTTGTCATCATGCCTTGGAGAACCTTGGAGAAGACCTATAGGTTACAAATTGGAGATTCAGATCCAAAAACCAATCAGGAAGGATAGAGCACACAAAGAAGAGCAGGATCAACCTTTGAAGTTTTAGAAAAGTCCAACTGGACTGATTCACCACTTTTGGTGAATGAGTCCTAGTTCCAGTCAGATTTTAGGTTTTTGCAGATTCGGATACCCTTTTAGCATATTCCTTTTCTTGCACAATTTTCTAGAAACTGGACTGATTCGTCCACCTTGGTGAATGAGTCCCAGTCAGTAATAAAGTTTGAATTTCCAGTGTTCTGAATGTCCATTTAGCCACTTTCAGATTTCCAGGTGCACACATTCTATTTTGTAGCTTTCTGTGTTGTTCCATTCACTTTTCTAGGTCATTTAGTGTTAATTTGCATTCAATGAGGGTTTTGGATTTCATTTTGCATTTCATTGTCTTTTCCAAGTTAAAACTTGGTGGTGAACCTCTCATTAGATCATATTCAGCCCCTAGGACAACCCTATTACAAGATTTCTTTCTCTTTGGCATTGAGATCTTTAGGGTTACCCTTGAACGAAATTGGAAGTGTGGGTGTGCTCTATGTCCTAAACCATATGATAGAATCCATCCCACATTTTAACCATTTTAGAGAGTTTAGCTCTAGAAACATATCAGTGATAGATTGAAGAGATAAAGTTCTCTTTTAATCTTTCTTCACTTTTAATGTTTCAATTTTGAGTTTGGTTTTTCTAAAGGCAATGATAGGCACAAAACTATTAGCAATATTTTCATATGTAATTTGGAAACTATAGTGAGGAGTTTTTGAAAAGGTAGTGTAGTTTATAGAGTAGAAACCCCTCTAATATTTGGAAGATTTCTTGCATAGTCTAAGAAGAGGAAGGCTTCCTAAGACATGCAAAGGATCTTGGAAACCAAAGAACATAATTTTCTTTGAGAATATAGAGTTTGTTTAGTGCAAATATGAGAGGTTTAGATAATTTATTGCAGACTGTCATTTTCATATTTGTAATATATTTTAGCAAATATCATTCAAGCTTTGATATGAGAGTTTAAAGTCAGTATTCACTAGAAATACACAAGTTTTTTAGATTTATTTCCAATCAATAGAAATATGAAGTTCTTAGAGCATTTCAACTGATAATTGGAATTGGTTTTTTGAAGAATTTAAAGTGCAAAACAAAGAGTTCAATCAAGCATGTTTTTATATTCATTTTCTTTGTGTAAAATCATAGTTTGCATTCTATATTTTCCATTTTTTTTTTAAAAGGAAGATTAATTTGATTTTCCAATTTGAACTTGGATTTTAGATAATTTCACTCACCTTGATAGGGACAACAAAGTTGAAAGATACCTCTCTTCAATATTAAATAGAATAATTTATTTTATTTTCTTAGAAAGAGAATATTTTTCAATTTTGGATATAAATATTGTATTTATATATATGCATATATATTTGTTCATATCGAGGTATATATAAATGAATATATATGTGTGTGTGTGTGTGTATAAGATTATGTATAGGATAATTCATGATATATGTTTATGAAAATAAGAAATAAGCTTGATGCTTTCTCAACTAAGTTAACTGAGTATAGTCAACCTAATAAACTGGTTTATTGAAGAATTTTCAATACTTGAATATAGAATTATTTTGAACAAAATAAGATGATATTTTGAATTGTGTTTTACCGAAATTGTTATTGTGTACTTGAAAAGTCTAAAATATTATAAAATAAGAAGTGATCTTTTATTAATGTTTAATATTAAATTGTTGTACTTATTTTGACAAGTAGTCAATACCTTAAATATGAGACCAAGTGTCTTGAGTCGATGACATTGTGTTACCATTATAAACCATGTGTGCATGAAAATGGGAGAGTGGTTTACTCTCATGGTTTGAATGAAAGTACTTGAACAAGTGGTAGTTTTCAAGTCCCAAGTTGTTACGAGAACAAAACATGGGTGTTCTAAGTTAGTAAAGTATATCCATCGTAGTCTTTTACCAACTTAGTGAGTTTTTATCTTATGATTGAGTATCATTATGAAAAGTCAAACTAGTTGATCAAACAATTAGTTTTTAGTTAAACCTTAGGTCAAGGTGGTTTCCAAGTTGATTTAGAGGTGTGTGACCATACGGCTTCACTTCTTAAGGAGTGTTTGATATGATTCAAAACTTTGGCCAAAGTAATGCAAAAGTCTTTGCTTGCTTTAGTCAGTTCATCATGATCCAGATTGCATATCCAATCAAATTGGTAATACTTAGTTAGAGATGTCTAAATTTGTATTCTTGATTGGTTATGTAGGAAATAACACTAGAAAATCAGATGTCATACTTGTGGGTTCCTTAGTCTATACTCTTCGTGAAGGATAGGTCCATTTCTAGTTGGAAGACCTATGTGGGGGATTGTTGGTTTATGGTTGGAGGTAAAATGCTCGGGTGACACTCTCCCTCCTGCAGATGAAAAGGCTAAGGATTGTGAAATAGAAGATTTGTCCAAATATGGAAGACTTGACCTTGTAACTATATTGTTATATGTAAACTTGTATACTTCAAATTTTATCATGTATGAATTGTAATTTAAAATTTATCTTATTTTCAAGTTGAAATTTAATGTAGTTCAAATCCAAAAGTTATTTTATACTTTCATATTTGATCATGCACAATAAATGATGTATGAAAAAATATTTTTTTTACATTTCTATCTTTAATCAAATGCTTTAATTTACTTCTATGGTAAAAAACAAATTGATTCCTTTGTAGTATGAGTGAGTTTGTTACATATGGCATCAAAGCTACTAGGTTAAACACATGGACCTATGAGCTCATTGTGGAAGTTTTTCCTCACACATTATCAGGTAGCTAATTTTTTAAATGTCCTTATGCCAAAATGGTAGGAAAAAGAACTAGGAAAATTACAACCAAGTTAGTACCCAAAAACTTTCCTTGTTTAGTGACTAAGGAGTCATCTGCGAAGGTCAAAATCCTTGAGAACATCAACTACATGGGGGGGTGCATGGATTTATGACTCTGAAACCCTATCTAATGCACAAATAAGCATATTAAGTTGGAGAAGAAACATTGGGACAAAATAACAATGAAGGCCATTGCACCCATCCTTGTTGAAAAACCAGTTAAACCATTTTCTCATAGGGAAATGCCTTTTGATTGTGGCCATAATACACCTAAGATAAGTAAGGAGGTTATGGATGAGTACCTGTGTGTACATCCACCCTCCAAGTTTGTACTAGTTGACTCTAAGTGTGAGGAAGAACTTGAGGAAATACCTCTATTTGATAGCGACCCGTAGTCACAAATGGTCAACAGTTTTTGTACTAAATAAAGATATTATATAAATCCATTAAATAATATAATAATTTTTTAAAAAATTTCAAAATATCTCTCTATTGGATTAAGAAAAAAATGTATGAATATTGTTTATTGTTATATAATACAAACTCTAAATTAGAGGATCTAATTTTGACTTATAGATTTTTATCATAAATGCATTGAGCTAGATGTGCAAGTGTGAAATTGCCCTTTTACTACACTACATTGATAAAGAATAAACTTTAGCTCCTATAGGGACAATAGTCACGTTGTGCTATTTTGATATCATTTTTTGCAAGGTTCACTATATTTGTGTATGTATGTATGTATGTATGTATGTATAAATCAATCTATGTATATATGTATTTAGATACACACATATATACATACATACATATATATATATATGTATATATGTATATATGTATGTATGTATACATGTATATGTATATACATACATGTACATATATACATGTACACATACATATACATGCATGCATCTATACATACATAGCAACACATATATGGATAATTCACTTTTTTGATATACAAAGGAGATTAGTAGATTGCAATTAATTTTAGATGACCCACAAACTACTAGGGTTTATAGAACAAATTGTGATAAGCTATTGGATAGTTTACTTCACATTAGACATTCATTAGGGACTGTTTCAACTTATTCTGGTGAGAACTTAGTAGCTATTCTTTCCCAAATGTGAAACAATTTTACGTGATGTTTAGTGTGCACAATCCAACTAATTATGCCAAAATAAATTATCAAAAGGGATTTATTTCCTCAGTATGCCCCCAAAACGAGTGTTAGTGCATATCAAGTGATTAGATGTGTAGACCCTCATATTTATTTTTTCCCATGGCCATCTTCCTAATAACAACCAAATTCCATTATATTTTATACAACAATTGTATGTTTCAGAGGTTTATTTACCCTAGATTTCTTGCTTCCATGGTTATTATACTAATAAAAACCAAATTCCATTATGTTTTGCACAATGATTGTATGTTGAGGTTAATTGGTAAAGTTAGTATTGCATTAATTAGCCACATATACAAAGTGATAATGCTAATTGTGTTTGGCATTGTAAAGTAAATGACATGTTATTAAGACAAGCAATGGAACTAGTCCTAGAAAGTTATATCAACCACTTCAAATCCAAATTCATTATCGTGTGAAAATATAGTTCAATATATATTTTATAGGTGATTTAGGTAGATCTATGACAAGAAAAGTGCATAAATATCTCTTTTTCTTGGTTCACATGTTGAGATTATACATCTATAAAGAGGATTTTGGATCTAGTTTTATTCTAGCATATTAAAGGCTTGGTAAAGAAAGATGAATAAATGTTTGTAAGACTAATCTTTATGTAAAGAATGTTCATAAGATGATTAGTATTATTGAAGTGTATATGTATGAGATCCTTAAGGTGGATGGTAACTTTGGGGCCACTAAGCCATATCTAATTTTTAAAGTTATTATTACATTAATCAACCACACTACAAAGTGATGATGCTAATTATTTTGAACATGTAATCTAGTGACATGTTATTAACCCAAGCTATTAGAAATTAGTCATAAATTTATGAACCAATTTAGATCCAAACACTACCATGAGAAAATAGAGTTCAATAGATTTTGTAGGAAATTTAGGTAGATATGACAAGAAAAGTGCATCATAATATCTCTTTGTCTTGGTTCACACATGTTTAGATTATCTCTATAAAGAGGATTTTGGATTTAGTCATATTATAGTGGATTAAAGAATGTCAAGAAAGATGAACAAATAATCATCTTAAGAAAATCTTCATGTAATAATAATGTTCATAAGATGATTAGTCTTATTGAAGTGATGTACCCTTAAGGTGGATGGAGACTTTGGGGCCTCTAAACCATATCTAATTTGTAAAGTTAGTATTGCATTAATTAGCCACATATATGCAAAGTGATGATGTTAATTACATTTGATATAATTTAGGTGACATGTTATTAATCCAAGTAATTGGAAATCAGTCCTGAAAATTATACCAATCACTTCAAAACCAAATGTACTACCATTTGAAAATATAATTTGACCTATATTTTGTAAGTGATCTAGGTAGATCTATGACAAGAAAAAGTGCATCAATATATCCTTGTCTTGGTTCACATGTTTAGATTATACATCTATAAAGAGGATTTTAGATCTAGTCATAGTCTAGTAGATTAAATACTTGGCAAAGAAAGATGAATACATGATCATAAGACTAATCTTCATGTAAAGAATGTTCATAAGATGAACATTTAGATGAATGCGATTTTAAATTGTGGGTATTTTATAGTCATTTAGGAGGAAGAGTTTTCAATGAAAACCATACATTATATTTGTTAGTGGGGTATAATTTTTAAACTATTTCAAGGGGATAGTTTTATTCTTGTTAATATCTGAAGAAATTAATTATTTTTTACTTTTAGTGTGCAAAACATAATCAAAATAAATTTTATAGAACTAAAATAATTGTACCTTTTGATATTTGAGGTAACTCTAGTTCACACTTATGATTCAATTCATTATCATTGAAGCAGTATATTGATGAGTGCATGAAATGACACTTTAATTAATCCTTTTTATGTTTTCAAAGACTTTATTATATATTAATTAACTATGTTCGCGGTAGACTATATGCTTGAATGTTTGCCTGTTTTTGCCTTATATTTAACTAATTGGAGGATATATTAGAAATGATATTTTGCATTAAATGTGTTGCTTTTTAATGATGATTAATGATGAAATAATTATGCAATTTAAGATATTTTGTTGTCATAATAGCATCCTATCTTTGGGGATTCTATTCGGTTGATTAAATGTTGAATTCATGAGGTGGATGTGTTAAACTCCCTGTTTAACAAACTTTAAATCTGTCTTGCTCCTAATTGCTCCAGCTGGACTTAATGAGTGCTTCTAAATTGACTTCTGTAGTTAGTTTGAGAACTTCCTGTTCGACTATTATCATGTAGCAGATTTCTTTATGACACTTTCGGTTCTGTTTAGTTTAGTTTTTTCCACTTTGTATCTTGGCGGGCTATGCCAATTTTTGTATTTAAATAAGTGGATATTCTTATAAATATCCATCCTTAGTTTTAGTTTGGGAGTTAGTTAATCTTTCTCTTTAGCATTGTAATGTTTGTAATCTGCACCTTTTCTCTAATTGCCTATTTTGGCCAATTGGAATGCAAATAAGGAGTTAATTTGAATCTCAGTGTTTAAGGTCCCACCAAAGAAAGAGCAAGGCCCACTCAACCGAAGGAGGTGACCTTGTGTTATGTTCTTTTATTCAGTTGGTTTATGTTTAATTCATGTCAATTGGAAAGTTAGGAATGTTGATCTTTGCTTAATCATTATTAGTGAATGTGATTAATTCTTAGATTAGGTTCATTGCGTTGTCAAAATGGTTTATTATGCTTTACTGTAGATTAATATTCACTCATTTACTGTAGATTTAATTATTGTCCATAGGAATTAAACTCGTTAGTTATTTTCAAATGCATGTAGTTTTAGTGGAAGAGATAATGACGACTTATGGGAAGACGAAACTGAAGCTTGTTTAGAATTCGTTCATGGAATTTAGTGTCATTGTTTTCTAGGTTAATATTTATTTTCTGCAAATTTAATTAGATTCTCTTTCAAAAACATAAATAGATTTCCTTTCCAAGTACATTTCAATTCTGAATATTAGATTAAAAGTAAATTTGGTTTTTAGCTTGATTCTTCGATGAATCTGTAGACACCTAAATTTGGACACTTAATTTATCCAAATTTATCCCCTTTCATCATAAACATCCCCTTATTTGCATTAATTAAGTAATATCACTATTATTTAATTAATATCCTTAATTCTGCCAAATCCCTAAGGTATTTAATTAATAAATAAATGCCTTATCTCTTTAATCCTCCTTTCCATCAAATGAATTAAATAAATATGATATTTATTTAATTCCTCACATGTCACATCCCTTTCTTAATCCTAATTATTCTCCTAATCTCATCATTAGGGATGTGCACATGCCTAATCCTTGATTAGGATGTGTCACATCCTCCAACTTTTGCAAGTTGTCCTCTAATCTCTCTTAGCCACCTAACCCTCCTCTAATCTTTCATTAACTAGCCTAATTAACCTCTCAAGGAATTTTTAATTCCTTTTATCCTTCCAAAGAATATTAAATTCCCTTTTCTCTTCCCCATGTGATCTTTGTCTTGTCACATCAAGCCACATGTGAGCTCTTCCCCTTTTCCCACTTTCCTCTAATATGTCATTAATTTGTCTAATCAGGTACTTGGACAACCTTAATCACTTAATTAAGTCAACCTAATCCCCATGTCATTTATGGAATGTGTCCTAAGTCAATCCTATTAAACGCTTTCTCCTTTTAGAGAAGGCACCCCTTTCCCCCATGCAAATTTTTAATTCACATTTAATCCCCCAATGCATTTCAAAGAATTTTAAATTCTTTCTCCCATTCCCATGTGGATATTTGGGGAATTTTTAATTCCTCACATGTCGTCTCACCCACATGGGGAGAAGGACCTCCTTTATGAGGAGATCTTTTCCAAATCCCAAGGTACTATGTAGTACCTCCATGTCATGTACTCTCCTTCCATGCCATGTCCACATCATCTTTTTCAAGCCACTTCACGTGCCACATGTCAAGATGTGAGGGCTTGTGAGTTCTCAAATCACCATAGCCCTACATCTTGACCATGTTGGTTTAATCTCAACTGCCCAGTTCTCTAGAGAATGCAAAATTCTCTATAAATACCCCATATTTTCTCTCATTTAGGAAGAGAGATCATTGTGCTAGCCAAACTCTTGAAATTTTTTCATTGGAGCCATACTTAGTCAAATTTCTCATTTTCTTGCACTCACCATAGCATTTACATCCATTGTTATCCAACTTCAACCATCTTGCATCCTCATTATCCGCCATCAAAGGAGCATACAACATCAAAGATCGAAGGGCCAACCAAAGGACAACTCAACAAGGTAAGATGTTCCATTTTGTTTTGTTAAGTTAATCATTTGCCCTATCTTGAGGTGTAGGGTGTTTATATTTGTTCTTTTCACCCTTTTGTTTGTTGCTCATTTTCTAACACGTATTTTCATCTGTTCACAAAATCAATTCCAATTAATTAAAGCGAAGTCTGAACTAAGTTATTGGAGTCCGAACAATCATTAGTTAAGAGATAAGTTAGGATTAAATCCTTAGAATTAGCTAGAAAGTTCCACTTTTGAGAGCTTGTGAAAGCTCCTGAAGGAGCTAAACCGAAATGAAAATTCATTGTTTATAGTGAAAATCCCCCAATTCGTGGAAACATCCTTTCACATACAACTCTAAGACACACCCAGTTTGATAATTGAAATATTAAATGATGCAAGAAGTGACATCAACGACCTTGCATATCAATTTTGGCACTGTTGTTGGGGATTAAAAGATCTAGCTATTTAAGTTTGAAGCCTTAGTGTTGATAAGGAAGACAGTTTAGATTGTGGATGAGATGAGCTAGAGATCCTCTAGGAATATTTCTTCCACGAAATATTAATTTTGATCAAGAACAAGAAATTCAACAACAACAAATTGAAAATCAACAAGTGAATCAGGAACAAAATCAAGAAGAAATGGGTGACCAACTAGGAAATGATCCTCCACCAAATAATAGGACCTTTTCTTATCCTATTAATTTGAATGTACGAAATGATGAGCCTCTTATGAGAAACATTTCACCTTCTATATTACCTACCTTTAGAGGAAAAACTTTTAAGGATCCTGACCAGTTTCTCTTTGAATTTAAGGTTTTACGTCATACCTATCACTATACAACTGATAACCAGAAGTTAAAACTATTTCCTTCTACATTGAAAGTGTCAGCTTTATGTTGGTTCATGGGTTTGGGTGCAGGAACAATCTCAACTTGGCAGGAAATGGAAACTGAATTTTTGGATAAATATCAAGATTACTGTAGAGTAAGAGATAGGAAAGAGGAATTATTTCAAATGAGACATTGGAAGATGAAAGCCTGGAAGATTATGCTAATAGATTTTAGTTTGTGCATAACAAGTGTGGTAATGGTTTGGATAATGAGATTAGTAAGACAATTTTTCTGAAAGGAATTGATGATGAATCTAGAGAATCTTTGAATCTTATGGGGAAAGGATATATCAATAAGCTTTCTTTGGAAGAAATTATTGAGATATGTAGAAACTACTCTAAGACTAGAGTAGGGACTAGAAACTCTTGAAGAAACAAAGTTCTTAGTCTTGATGTGTCTCAAGTAATGGAAGAAACTGTAAATTTGAAAATTCATTTACTCCATCTCAACATGCAAGGAGATAAAAAGACTACTGAGCCTTTATCCATTTATAGTTCCAAATCTAGAGGTAAACATATTTTGAGAGAGTGTCCATTAAATCATTTTGATCTCTATGAAATATGTGAAAAACATCATGCAACAAGTTCTTGTAGTCTTTTACTTGGAATTAAGAATCATTTGAAGAAACAACCTGAAGTAGAAGAACTTAACTATGTTGGACAGAGACCCCAGAATATAGGATATAATGCTAATCAAGGGAAATATGGTCCTAGAGCTAACTAGAATCAAAATCCTTGGCCAAATTCAAACCAATGGACTCCTCCTTACCAAGCAAAACCACCACCTACATTTTGGGGTCAACTCAAATGGATGAATCCTTAGCGGAATCAACCACAGTGACAATCAAATCAGTCACAGTGGCAACCGCACCAACCACAGTGGCAACAAAATCAAACACAATTTCAACCATGGAAAAATTAGGGATCAAGGAATCCTTGGGGATAGTCAACTCCATTAGTCACTAGTCCTAATCCTTCTAATGGAAAAGTAAACCAGCTTTAGTTACTAGCATAACCTGTTTCAAATCCAAAAAATAATTGTAATGATGCCAATCCTCCTACTTTAAATGTGATATATGTCAATGATATTCAGTTGAGGAACTGAAATGTTCCATTCATACCAAATGTTAAAAATCAGGAAAGCAAGAAAGAAAAAGTGTATTCGAAGGAAGATCAAAACTCTAATGATGAACAAAAGGTTAGGCAAGCACCTTATCCTAAACGTTTAAAAATAGAACAAGTAGCTCCTGACAAATCTCAACCAAACTACATGGATGTGGTAGATTCTCAACTTCTTCGTGAACTAAAAAAACATCAATATTGAGATACTATTATTGCAGGCCATCAAAGACATACCATAAATAAATCAATTAGTTAAATCTCTTTGTATGAAAATGCCAGGTAGGAAGAAGAAATTACCTCCTATAATTCAGATAGGGACTAAACTCACCGATGTTTTATTAGGAAGATTATTACCTCAAAAATATAATGATCCCGGTATTCCTGTGCTAACTTTAAGTATTGGAGGGATTGAGATAACCATCGTACTAATTGATTTAGGAGCAACTATCAATGTTATCACATCATACATTGTTGAATTGTTGGGTATGACAACTGTTCAACCCACAACAACTGTTCTATAGTTGGCAGATCAATCTACTGCTAAACCTGAAGGTGTTATTGAAGATAATATGGTTACTATTGATGTACATTTGATAATCCAGTCAAATTTTTAGTTCTTAAAGCTAGAAAGAAGAATTTTGGCTATCCAATTATCTTAGGTAGACCATGGTTGGCTATTGCAGTAGCATTGATAGATTGCAGATCAGGAAGTATGATCATTTCCAATGGTAAAAAACAAAAGGAATTGCCACTTTTTCCTCCTTCCCAACCATCATTTCAGCCGAATTCTCAACTTTGGGTTGATGAGGATATGGATTTAGAAGGAGATGGCATTGTAGAATCAGCTATGGTTACCTTGGTAGAACATATTGAGAAATATGAGGAACAAGATCTTAATTCTGAAAAGATCGGTCAAGAAAAAGAGAAGAACGTTCAAGTACATCAACAAAATTCACACACTTGTCCCTTAAATACACTTGTTGGAGATCCACTTGATTCTAAGAATAAGACCAAAGAAATAACAGTAGTAGGGGATAAGCCTCTTTTCATTAATTAATCCTTATCTTCTTCCCAAGAAAAGGAATTGAAGCAGATCTTGGAAAATCATTATGAAGCATTTTCTTTGGAATACAAATATATGAGAGGAATTCACCCTTCTATTTGTACTCATCATATTTATATTGAAGATGTTAAACTAGTAAGGCAAGGTCAAAGAAGGATCAATCCTGCTCTACGGGATATTGTGAAACAAGAGAGAAAAACTACTGAAAGTAGGTTTTATTTATCCAATATTTGATATTCAATGGGTTTCTCCATTGGTTATTGTTCCCAAGAAAAATGGAAAATGGCATGTATGTGTGGACTACAAATAATTAAACAAAGCTACTAAAAAAGATCATTTTCCTTTGCCATTTATTGATCAAGTACGAGATAACCTAGATGGCAATAGTTATTTCTCTTTCTTAGATGGATTTAGTGGTTATAATTAGATCCAAGTGGCTCCTAAAGACCAGGATAAGACTACCTTTACATGTTATTTGGGAACATATGCTCATACATTTTTATAATTTGGACTATGCAATGCATCAACAACTTTTTAGAGAGTTGTCTTGGCAATTTTGTAGATTTGACTACCTCATGTGTAGAAGTTTATATGGATGACTTCACAGTTCATGCACAAACATTTGAGGAAGCACTTGAGAGTTTAAATAATTTTTTACAAATATATAAGGATCTTAGGTTTTCTTTGAATCATGAAAAGAGTTCCCTCATGATGACAAAAGGGATTGTTCTAGGACATCACATTTCAAAAGAGGGGATAAAAGTTGACCCAAAGAAATTATAAATTATTCAAAAGATTGAGATCCCTACAAGTCAAACTGAATTTCATAGTTTTCTTGGGAATGTTGGTTACTACAGAAGATTCATTGGAGGGTTTCGTAAAATTTCTGAGCCTTTGTTTACATTGCTCAAGAAAGATGCAAAGTTTGTTTGGACAAGTGATTATCAAAAATCATTTGAAATAATTAAACATGCCTTAACTACTGCTCCAATTATCAAAGGGCCTTTTTGGGGAGTTCCATTTCATATACATGCTGACACGTCTAACTTTGCTATTGGTGCAACTTTTCTATTGGTGCAGTTTTGGGACAAATAGATGAGAATGAAGCAATGCATGCTATCTACTATATCAGTAAAAATTTGAATCTTGTTGAAAGGAACTACACAACAACTGAAAAAGTGTTCTTAGCAGTAATATATGCAATCAATAAATTTAGGCATTATATTACTGGTTACAAGTTATTCATTCACACAGACCATGTTGCTATTAAATATTTGATGAATAAAGTTGTAGTGGGTGGACGAATTATAAGATGACTATTATTGTTACAAGAATTTGATGTAACAATTATAGATAAGCCTGGGAAAGATATTGTTGTTGTTGGTTTCCTTTCTAGAATTTTTTTATCTAGGGTGATCAAGAGCCAGTAGATGACACATTTCCAGATGAGCATTTGTTTGCAATATCAATTCATCCACCATGGTTTGGTGATCTTTCAAATTATCTTGTAACAAGGAAGTGTCCAAATCATTTCAATCCTAAGTAGAAAAAGAGATTAATTCGTGAAAGTTCTAGGTTCCAATGGATAAATGGAATATTACTTAAAATGTGTCATGATCATGTTCTTCACAGATGTGTTACTGAAATAGACGTTTATGATGTCATTCATGCTTTCCATCATGAGCCAGAAGTAGGACATTATTTAGTAGTCAGAACTATTCATAAAATCTTAGGAGTTGGTTATTTTTGGCAATCTATGACAAAGGATGTTTCATTATTTGTTAAGCATTGTGATGAATTTCAGTGCATGGGAAGATCTACACCAACAATGGAGATGTCGTTACAACCTCAAATAGCTTTGGAACCATTTGAGAAATGGGGAATGTATTTTGTGGGACCTATTGATCCGCCTTCCATAGGACAACAATATATTTTAGTTTGCACATACTATGTCACAAAGTGGGCTAAAGTGAAAGCTTTACCAACAACAAGAGAAGATAAAGTAGCTGATTTTTTGTACAAGCATATTTTGCAGAGATTCAGTGCACTAAGGGAGATAGTTTCAAACCAAGGGCCACAGTTTGTGTCTACTATGATGGAAGCTTTTATGCAAAGATACTAAATGAAACATAGAAAATCAATGCCATATCATATGTAGGCGAATGGACAAGTAGAGGTTACTAACCGGGAATTGGAAAATATTTTGAAAAAGACTGTTTCATTGAGGAAAATAGACTGGGAAGAAAGGTTAGATGAAGCAGTCTAGGCATAGAATACAACCTGGAAGACAACTATTGGATTCTCTCCATATGAGTTAGTGTTTGGAAAAACTCAATTCATTCCTATTGAGTTTGAATTATAGACATTGAAAACAACATTGGAGGTTGGTATTGACTTGCCTGAAGCATTAAATAATATAATTCTATAGTTGAACCAATTGGATGAAATGCAAATGGAAGCTCTTCAACACACGAAAAATAATTCAGAAGTAGAGGAAAGAATGACATGATAAAAATATTGTGTCCAAACAATTCAAGAAGGGAGATTGGGAACTATTGTTTGACTCTAGATTTCAAGAGTTCAGAGGGAAATTTCATACAAGATGGTTGGGACCCTATGAAATTGATCAAGTTTTTCAAAATGGAGTTGTTCAATTGATACCAATAGATGGTGAAAGAAGGATCATGCTGGTTAATGGTCATCGTTTGAAGATGTATCACAAACCTACATCAAAAGAAGAATTTGTGCTGAAGAATTACATAATAGATTTGAACATTTTCTGATGGAAGATATTCTATCCATAGGAGAATGTGCTCCTAGATAATCTTTTGGAAAGGTATGAATAAGAAGGTAGATTGAAAAGAAAAAATGGTGGTTTAATTTTTGAATAAAGGAGATAGATTGAAAACCAGAATTGGCATTTTATCTCTCAGAAAAAAATGAAAAATAAAAAATAAAAAGAAAAAAAGGATGGTTGAAAACTAAAATTTTTGGTCTCCTGATGACTCCTGAAGACTCCTAATGTTCCCAAGGTTCTTTGTAATGAATGTTCTTGTTAATTCTGAGCTCTCTCTGATTAACTCGTTTGAATTTTTACCAGTTGAGTTAATTCACATGCTTTGGTTGACTCTTGCATTTAATAAAAGGTACACATTTATTGTGATTATTATTTTTGAAATATTACTTTATGAATTAGTTATTATGACGTGAAATCAAGTAAATATTTTGAGCATAAACATCTCCACTTGTAGTTAATAATGTTATAATAAATAAGTTTTAATCATTTCAAAATTTGGCGAAGGCATAAGGATTTGACATTGAAGTGACTGTTGCAATAAATACAAGTAATAAGGGAGATTTCATATCAATTCAAAATAAGTTCACTTATTTCAACATTGTCACCAACCTTGCGAACCATAATTCAAAAAACAAGGTGATCTGTGTGGAACGCCCACAAGGAATGAGGTGAAATAAATGCCCAACGTCTTAACATGACGTGCATTTTTTTTTTGATAAGTGTTGCATCTATGGAAAGAAATGTTCATTTTGCATTTCACTCAATTGTTGAGTTTACCATTTTCTCTATTGAAATTGAAAAAGTAAGAAAAAATGTTGCAGAAAAGAAATTTTGAGCCAAAGAACTTCATTTTAGATCCTGAAACAGAGAGATTGCTCAGAGAGGCACGGTGGCTTGAGTTTATACAAATGTATGAAGGTTTCAAACTTGATTTAGTCAAAGAATTTGTTATGAAATTTCATGTGAATGTTACCAGAGTAAGAGGGGAAATAATAGAGGTTAACACTTTTGTTATAAGTGAACTCTCTAGTATTTCAGCTGAAGGTGAGCCAGTAAACAAAGGGCATGTAGGTTTTGAGGAATTGGTGTCTGCATTTCATGAAGAATCTGGAAGGTGGCCCAAAATTCTATGGCATAAGGGTAGCCAGAAAGGAGTTGCTTGCAACAGTTTGGAGGAGCCATGGAAGATAGTTGTAACGTGGTTGATGAAATTTTTCACCTATGAGGGGCAATACGACACAATCTTAGGGCCAAGAATGTGAATGCTCATGCATTTGAGGTATGGAAACACCAGACCTTTTGCAAGAATTAACCTTCTTTCCTTTCTATTCACGCAAATATCTTCAATGGTAGCTAGGGTAAAATCTAGAGGTGTGTTGTCCATTAAGTACCATAGTTTGATTCATTTAATTATTAAGCACCATTTCATGAAGAAAGAGTCTGGTAAAGAGGGGTGGTTAGAATTTTTGTCAAATCAAATTTTCAAAAGGGAAAAGAAATCCAAAAGGGGACCCACAGTAAAAAAATTAAAAATTGAGAAAGTAGAAGCTTCTGAAAAAAGACAGAAAAAGGGAAAAAGCAAGCTATAGGAGACTGAAAGGGTAACCCGTAGTGCTTTTAAAAGGAAAAAGTGTGTGTCAAAACAAGAAAATCCTAGTGTTGTTGATTCCAATGTTCCAACTTCTCATGATTTTCCAGTTGAACCCCTGATGCCCCTTAAGACACATTAAAAAGCCGTGAGAAAATCCAAGCCCCTGTGTGTTCTCTTGAACAACCCGAAAGTCCTCCTAAAGCCCCAATTCCATCTCCGCAAAGAACCCCTATTTTAGTATCTCATGGCTCTCCATTTGAAAAGCAATCTCCTCATATGTCAAAATAAGATAAACCTGTTGGAGGGTCTGATGAATCTTATTCCTGTTGAGAATGAAGGTAATTATGTAGCTTAAAACTTGTAAATCTATGTGACTGTAGATTTAATTAAGTGTTCTTTGTATCAATTCTTTGTGTATGATTATCTATTTAGATCAATTTTACCAATTTTAGAAAGAGACAAAAGATTGTAGAAGAATGAGGCAAGGAAATAGAAGTGACACAACATATACGTGGAGAAACCCTTTTGGGAAAAAACTCCACCAGAATCAATAGTGCTTGTATTATTTAACCTTAGAACAATATTATAATAATACTGTATCAATCCTCAATTGATATGCTTCCTTGCCTTCAACAATCCTTTTTCATAACCCGCACAAAACTTTCATACACTTTCTACAGCACAAGCTATCCATGCATTCCATGTGACCAAGCTTGAATCCACACATCCCATGCCATGCTTCAAACCCTCACACATGCACAAGTTCAACCTGCTAACCTGCAATAAACTTTGATGCAATTGCTGCAATAAATAGACAATTAATGAGCATGTAAACTCATAAGAGTTATCTGTAGACACATAAAAATGACCTAGGCCTGCAAGCTCTATTTTACCACTTTCATCCTAGCATAATTATGACATCTTAATTATGTCCTTCGTCCACATTCAACTAGTAATTAAATAATTCATAATTATTTAATTAATTCATGTCCTTTTATTCTTCATGATTATTAAATAAATAAATTTTATTTATTTATTAAATACGTCATTAATTGTCTAATTCTTCCCCTAATTAAATAAATTTCGTAACTTATTTAATTACATTTATTCATTTATTCTACCTAATTATTAAATAAATGAATTTCAGTTATTTATTTAATATGTCACTAATTCTCATAATTAAATGAATTTATTATTTTATTTAATTATTAAGCATATCCTCTAAATTAAATTATTATCTTTAATTATTTAATTGTCAAAATTAACATTTCCCTCATTTTAAATAAATGAAATTATTTAAAATGATCTTACATTCTTGACTGTCATTTCATTTTAGTAAATAATCTGAAAATTGATTATTTATCATCACATAAAATCCATATTTTGAATTAATTTAATTCAAAATGGTAATATTCTTCCAAAAATCAAGCAATCGAGTAGATTCTTGATTTTCTAAATCCGCTTTTCAGTTCAACTCTTATCTTTTTTATTTTTCGAATCTCACAAATCAGGCAGTCTTTATCTTCTTGATTTCAAAAATCTTTATTTTTCTAACTAATTATCTCATTTATTCTCGACCGCCGATTCGATCTTCTCATATGACATCTCGACCACTCATTTAATCATTTTTCCCTAACCCTGATTAGGATTTGTCACATTAAATCTCGTCCTCTAATTTTAGGCTTCTGTCAAAATTCAATCTCGTCCGTCTGTCCAAAATTGCATTTTCTATAAAATGCCAATTTTTCTCACAATTTTGATTACACTTAGACACTTACAGGATACTCACATACGCATATGCTTGTAGTTTATTTGTGATTTTGGCATACTTGTCTTAGCATTATAGTCATTTCGTCATAGGCATAAACACTTTATTTCATTTTAGACACTCCAAATCCTTCAAAGCTTGTGTAGGACTTAGTCTTTGTTTTCAAATTGCTCACACGTTCGATTTGAGGGCAACCATTAGAAAGTTAGAAGGTGCTATGAAGGTAAATCATAGAAGATTCAATGAACGACATGTATAATTGTTCTTTTTTTTAGTTTCCTTTGTTCTTGATAGCTTCTTTGGGTTTTATGCTTTATTGATTTGATAATCTAACAATCCAAAAATAACCCTTAGATACATTATCAAATACAATAGCATAAAGCTCCTCTCAAAAATTTACGCCTAGATTGTGCAAGTAGAGTTCCACACTGTAACATGAAGTCAAAACCAAAGTCTCCTCAATTTAGGTGCCCCAAACTGAACACATAACTGATCGTTGGTCAAGAAAATATCTTGCAAGCATCACCTCAAAGTTGGCACCCAAGAATGGGCCCACTTAACTGAACCTTGTAGATATCTTCTCATGCAAAAGGTGTTAACTTAAAGATGCCAACTTGGGCACCCAAGGTGGGTCCAAGTCAATCTTAGTTAATTGAAACATCTCTCCGCCAATTCATGCAAACATTATGCATGATTGATCATCCCCACTTAACTTAATGTATCCACTTGTTATCTGTCATGCAACTCAAGTCAATTGAAGTCAACTAGCATTCAACTCAAACTAATTACATGCAACTGAAGATAATTGAACCATAACTAAACTGAACTGATATTGAACTGAATTGAACTAAACTGAGTTGAACTCCACTCATGTAAATATCAATCCCTAACTTGTAGGATTTAAACATGCATTACTAAAGTGTTATCAATCCTCCAAATAGTTAACTTAAGCAAGGTGGGTTCCACCTTCCATGTGGACACCTCATGTGCTCCTATTTTGTAGGAGCTCTTCTTGGGTGTCCCCACATGTTCCTATCATTTAGGAATAATAAAAAATATCAATTTACATCTTAATTTCATTCGAATTTAATCTATTTCTAATCCTAGTGTTGGGGAACACTTTCCAAGGACTTAGGAGATACATGAAATATGTTTAGGATTGCAATTAAATTGCATCCTATTCCCAACACTTCCCCACCTGTGTTTGTTTTTAAAGAAGGAAAGGTAAAGAACCAATGACCGAACAAGAAAAATCTCTTGAAATACAGCAAGGAGAGGAAATGGAGGAAGAAGAAGAAGAGATGGCCAAGGCCATGGCAATGTCAAGAATATAAGAAGAACTAGAAGAGGAGAGAAAAATAATATAATTTCTTGAAAAGAAGTTAAAAATGAAAGAAGAGGAATTACAACGATTCATAAATAAAACATAGCAAATGGAGAAAGAAATGATAAAAAAAGAAAGTGTTTTGCAAACACAATTGAATAAAATAGAAAAAGCCTTATAGCAGGCTAATGCACAAGCATTATCCCGAGCAAAAGAGACAGCAAGGTTCAATGTTGTGGAAATAGGAAGACTAAAGGTGGAATTACAACAAAAAGAGGAACAGTTGAAACAAAAATCAAGTAGATTACATTCCCACGAGGCTTCCACCTCATCTACTCCAAGGAGATACCTCTCTCTAACAACACTAAAGCTTAAGCATGAAAATAATTAGTTGAGAAGCCAAAATCAACAGCTAGAGAAGGAGAGAGTTGAAGCAAATGAGAGATTACAACAAGTGGTAGAGCTATCCTTAGTAATGTTGTCAATAAGGAAACCTTCAGAGTTATATGCATTATTTTTGAGAGAAATATTATTATAGTGGAAAATCGATCAGTTGGTTTTAAAAAGAAAAATAGATTATGATAATAACAGTGAATTTCTTATGGATTTTTGCAATAGCCATCCTACCTTTCAAAACCATATGTGTGAATACTTTCAGCATGGCTTTCTCCTTGGTAATTTTCCATAGTTTTTTTTTAATGTTTACATTGGAGATTTGCAAATAAGATCTTTTGTGTCTTTATTATAGAACCAAGTTGAGTGGGAGAATAGGACAGATTAGTACAAAGAGGCACAGATGAAATTAGGCATTCCAATGAGGAATGAAACTCCTTGGTCTATGGATTTCAGAGCAGCATTCAAATACTTTGCACTGAGAGATAATGTGGCACCGATCTATAGGAGAAATTTGACTGAAAGCATTCGAGTTTTCAGAAATGTTCAAGATCATCTCCCACACAGAGCCTTGACTGGAGCAAGATAAATGTACAACAACATTCCAGTATCATTGAGAAGGAGAGAACCAATCTCTCCAAAAAACATTACTTGGAGTCTCACAAGAGTGAGATTTTTGATAGAAGTCATAGAGGAGCAAAATACTAATTGTGTTGGAATGAGGTTCAGACCACCCTTGCTCATTGCACCTACACGTACATTGAATGCTCCATCGTAGTTTATTGGAGAAAATTTGAGAGGTTGGCTGAGGAGAATTGAAGAACAAAATGTATATGCTCATCGAAGAACATTCCTACAATATGTGGTCATGTGGTGATCTAGTTATCTAGTTGGTAGGCAGCAATAGGGATTTTCCAGATCCTCAACCATGAGGACATGGTTGACAGCAAGAGGGGGAGAAATGATAAGTGCATGAAATGACACTTTAATTAATCCTTTTTATGTTTTCAAAGAGTTTATTATATATTAATTAACTATGTTGGTGGTAGACTATATGCTTGAATATTTGCTTGTTTTTTTCTTATATTTAACTAATTGGAGGATATATTAGAAATGATATTTTGCATTAAATGTGTTTCTTTTTAATGATAATTAATGATGAAATAAGTATGCAATTTAAGATCTTTTTCTGGCATAATAAAATCCTATCTTTGGGGATTCGGTTCGGTTGATTAAATGTTGACTTCATGAGGTGGACGTGTTAAACTCCCTATTTAAAAAAACTTGAAATCTATCTTGCTCTTGATTGCTCCAACTGGATCTTGATGAGTGCTTCCAAATCGACTTCTTCAGTCAGTTTGACAACTTCTTGTTCAACTATTATCATGTGGCAGATTTCTTTATGACACTTTCGGTTTTGTTTAGTTTAGTTTTTTTCAATTTGTATCTTGGCAGGCTGCGCCAGTTTTTGTATTCAAATAAGTGGATATTCTTATAAATATCCATCCTTAGTTTTAGTTTGGGAGTTAGTTAATCTTTCACTTTAGCATTGTAATGTTTGTAATCTGCACTTTTGTTCTACTCGCCTATTTTGGCCAATTGGAATGCAAATAAGGAGTTGATTTGAATCTCAGTGTTTAAGGTCCCACCAAAGGAAGAGCAGGGCCCACTCAACCAAAGGAGGTGACCTTGTGTTATGTTCTCTGATTCAGTTGATTTTTGTTTAATTCATGTCAATTGGAAAGTTAGGAATGTTGATCTTTGCTTAATCATTATTAGTGAATGTGATTAATTCTTAGATTAAGTTCATTGTGTTCTCAAAATGGTTTATTACGCTTTTCTGTAGATTAATATTCATTCATTTATTGTAGATTTAATTACTGTCCATAGGAATTAAACTCATTAGTTATTTTCAAATGCATGTAGTTTTGATGGAAGAAATAATGATGACTTATGGGAAGACGAAATTGAGGCTTGTTTGGAATTTGTTCATGGAATTTAGTGCCATTGTTTTCTAGGTTAATGTTTATTTTCTGCAAATGAAATTAGATTCTCTTTTTCAAATGTTAATATATTTCCTTTCCAAGTACATTTCAATTCTGAATTTTATATTAAAATTAAATTCGGTTTTTAGCTTAATTCTTCCATGAATCAATTCCAATTAAGTATAGCGAATTCTGAACTAAGTTATTAGAGTCTGAACAATTTTTAGTTAAGAGATAAGTTAGGATTGAGTCCTTAGAATTAGCTAGAAAGTTCCACTTTTGAAAGCTCCTAAGAGCTCCTGAAAGCTCCTAAAGGATCTAAATCGAAGCCAAAAGTCACTGTTTACAGTGCAAAACCCCCCAATTTATGGAAACATCCTTATCACATATAGCTCTAAGACACACCTGGTTCTATAATTGAAATATTAAATGATGCAAGAAGTGACATCAACGACCTTGCACATCATATACCCAACACCTAATATAGCTACAACAAATTTTAAGGCTTCAACCCTATAACTTGCTAAGGATAGTATCATTTTCATTTCCCTTTGTTAACCATTCATCAGTATTATAAGATGTAAATCTTGACTAAAAAATAAATTTATTTCTAAGAAGGTGTCCTTGATAGGATTTTTTTTAATGTACTACATATGTTTCATGTACCTCTCTAATTTCATGTGCTTTAATGTCACTTTTACATAGTCATGGGTATATCAAAGGATGATCTCCTTCCATGTATTGATCAATATATCAAAAATGTGACATTTAATCAAGTTTGGTATATCAATCTAGTGGTATATAGAAAAGGTAATCTTTTGGAGTGATAAGGAACCTATCCATTTTCATTTGACAGTAAAGGTTATTAGGTGTTGTGAATTGTATTATATTTGAGCATTCTTGATGGAACTCGACTTAGATGTGTGTAATATTGTCATCATGACCATATTATACACTAATAAAATGTTATCCTTATAAATTAATGTCAAAAATAAACAATAAGCATAGATAAAATTAAAATTTTGGGATCAATACAAGCCTCTATTTATGTAAATTTAAAATCAATACAAGATTTTTGATGAGAAACCAATAGATTATAAAATCAATTACAAGATCAAACACCCAATGCAAGTGGTATAGAAGAAATATATTGTCAACAACAATGTTCTTTCTTTGATTAGTTTAATTCAAAGGGATAGTAAAGATAAAAATTCCTTGAAGAAAAGTGATAAGCCCCCTCTTATGTCACAAAGAAGTATTTTAAAGAATAAAAATGTTGGTGTTTCTTCTTGAAGAACTATTGAGCCTCCTCATGTGTCATAGACCAATGGTTTTTATTATAAGTCGAAAAGTGTGTTGTTAAATCCATCAAGTGTACAATACCTATTATTATTCCCATTTTAAAATCTCCACCTAATGTGTAAGTATAGGGAACAATAAAACCTAACAAGCATTATATCGGTCTAAGGTATACAAGCGTTACAATTTTTTGTGTACAAGAATAATCAAAACCTAGATCAAATTTATGTCTAAATGCATTTTGAACAACAATAAAGTTAAGTTTTCATCTATTGGCCATCCATGTGAAATTGAAAAGTTGTCATGTCAATCAAAATCAACTTGCACTAAAACCCATCAAGTCTTAACATGTCATTTAAAAATCAAGGATATACCTCTAAAGAATGCTTTAATATGTACATCATTTTTTATCATGTAATCAACACACACATTCTACAAAGTAATTATGTTATGTTAGAGATATACCTACCAAATCAATGAGGCATTTAAATTTTCAATGGATAATGAGCTCTACATTACATATACTATTGAGCATTCACATGAAATCTTGTTGAGTTTGTCCACTCAAGATGCAAATGTTATTGTCAATCTATTTGATGATGAGGTTAGCATTGTACATGTTGTTCCAATAAAGGATAATCATACACTTAGTGTCTATGATGTTTATAGGAGCAATCAATTTTTATACCTATTATTTCCTATTATCCTTGGTATATTGATAATAAACACATTGACACCCCCATATATGTAGCTTAGTATAGATTATTTGAGACTATGAAATTTTCCTCTTGTTGATTATGAAGAAGGAAAAATAGAGTTATGAAGGAATATAGATAAAAATGCATCAAATACACATAAAGATATTATACCTTCATAGTCTCCCTCCTCATGGATTGAGCTCACAAGATGCACCCATGCCTTGCAGATTTTCTCAAGTGTTGATAGTGGATGTGGTTGCTCAATATTTGGGTAACATGATGGTAGGACATAGATGTATTTAATGGATATTTTGGAAACATAAGGATATGGTGAATGTGAATTTCAAGAATGAGAGCCAAGGCCTCAATATATAGAAATTTGGTGAAATGAACTAAGGGCTAGGATTGATTGGTTGATGGAGGGCTGAGATTAAATGATAGATAGGGTTTGGATCAAGGTTGAGTGGAGTATTATCCTTGTGACAAGTGTCACAAGAGGGAAAGGGGTGAAAGAGGTAGGTGTGCTCACACATGTTTTAGCACACATTGGGAAGAGTTAGTGGGATTGTGTAAGAGGATAGTGGAGGTAGGTGAGATCTCACACATGTGTGAGAAGAGGTGAGAGGGTAGGCTTAGGGAACTTGTCACTTAGTGACAAGTTTGGGGGTATGTGTAGGAATTTAAAATTATGAAATAATGGTAATTAGGATTAGGGATGAGGGTAAGATCAAATGAGTTTAACAATGTTTGTGAAGATCATGGGCTAAAAAGACATTTATCAGCTCCTAGGACTCTGCAACAAAATGGAGTTGTGGAGAGGAAGAATAAGATAGTTCAGGAGGCAAAAAGAACCATGTTGAAGGAAGCAAATCTATTGGATGTCTACTGGAGAGAAGCAATTCATACCATAGTCTATATTCTCAATAAAGGACAAGCAAGAGTGAACAGTTCAAAGACCCCTTATGAGCTATGGTATGAAAAAAATCCTACTGTGAAATATTTTAAAGTGTTAGGAAGCAAATGTTATATCAAGAGGGATGAAGAAAACTTAGGAAAATTTGATGCAAGTTCAACTCAAGGGATTTTTCTTGGATATTCTACAAAGAGCAAGGTATATAGGTGCTACAAAAAAAGGCTAAAATGATAGTTGAAAGTGTAAGTTTCAAGTGGATAAAAAATCACATTAGAGCTTTGTGTTGATAGAATGATATAAATTTGATGAACCCCCTTGTTGAGAAAATAAAAAAGAAGAAGAGAAAGAAAAGGAGATGCTAGTGGAAGAGGAAGAATCTCCAGAAAAGAATCCTAAGATTCCTAAGTATGTGCAGAAAAATCACTTCGAGGATCAAATAGTTGAAGACAAAAGTAAAGGTGTACTGACAAGAAGAAAAGCTGCTATGATAGAGGAACATGTAAACTTTTGTTTACTTTCTGAAATAGAACCTAAAATAGTTACTGAAGCATGCAGGGATGAGAACTGGATCAAAGCTATGGAAGAATAACTAAGGTAGATTGAGAATAATCAGACATGGTAACCAGTCTCAAGACTAGCAAACAAGAATGTGATATGAACTAAATGGGTTTTCAGGAACAAATTGAATGAGAATTGAAAATTTACCAGAAACAAGGCCAGGCTTGTGTGTAAAGGCTACTCACAAGTGGAAGGAATAGATTTTGAAGAGACTTTTGCTCTAGTAGCAAGAATGGAGGCTATTAGGATGTTTTTGGCCTTTGCAACACATAAAGACTACAAGGTAAATCAGATGGATGTAAAGTTTGCATTTTTGAATGGTGAGTTAGAAGAAGAGGTATACATTGAAAAAGTAGAATGTTTGTAGTTATCAGAAGACCCTGATATGGTCTACAGGACAAAAAAGGCAATATATGGGCTCAAACATGCTCCTAGAGCCTGGTATACAAGATTGGAAAAATACATATTGTAGTAGGGATTCAAAAAGGGTACTGTAAATAGCAACCTTTACTTCAAAGTCTAGAGAGATAAAATTTTGATTATGGTTGTGTCTATTGAAGACATAATCTTTGGAGGAAATGAGGTAATGCGTAAAAAGTTTGAAGAGGAGATGCAAAATGAGTTTGAAATGTCAATGTTTGGGGAGATGACTTTCTTCCTTGGGCTACAAATCAGTCAATTAGAAAAAGGCGTATTCATTACATAATAAAAATATGTTAAGGAAATGCTAAAGAAGTTTGGAATGGAGGACATTAAACCAATATGTACTCCAATGGTTACTGGTTGTAAATTAAGCAAAAAAGATGAATCTCCTAAGATAGATTAGACCAAGTATAAATCCATGATTGGTGGATTACTATATCTAATTGCAACTAGACTAGATATCATGCATGCAATATGTCGTATGGCAATATTTCAAGAAGATCCTAGAGAATCACATATGGCAGTAGTCAAAAAGAAATTTAGATATTTGAAGACACTTTGGACTATGGTCTATGGTGTAAGGAAAGCTTAGGTGCAGAACAAACTCTCCTAATGCCAAAACCTCAGGGAAGAATGCATATAGGACTTTAAATTTTACAATTACAGTTCCTTAAGATACACTTGAAAAGAATAATAGAACAAAGAAATGAACATACATAGTGGGACGCTAGATTTACGTGGGAAAACCCTTATGGGAGAAAAACCCACCACACCAAGAAAAGCCTCTTTGTATTACAGTAAACAAAATTACATACAGAGTACAAACTTCACTTTATGATGCCAATTTACAACAACATTCATTGATCAATCGTTATACAAAATAGCTCTCAGAAAACATACAATGAATTCACTTAGATCAATTCGTGTTTGATCGAGCAACACTCTGTTATCTCACATTGTTCATCGTCATCCGCCATTGCCTGAGAGTAATCCATTCTCACACAGTCTGTTCATCTCCCTCATAGGAACGGTCGCAACAGTCCAACTGCTAACAGTTCACATTCCGCTTCGCTCATTGGTTGAAAACATACCACGTAGGATAGTCATTTAGTCAAGGCGTTCAAACTGTATCGCATGTCAGTAAGACACTAGGTCGTGTCTCCCCGATGCCACAATTCCCGACTGTCATTATCGACAAGAGTCACTACCATCGGCAAGAGTCATATCAAGTTCAAAACCATCGCTTAGACTCACTCTATCAGAAAGACATCTCACCGATGTCCACTGTAGAACCATCGACAAGACTGCCGCTATTGACGAGACATCATATCGAACACAAATCCATCTTGTGTAGATCTATCGGCAAGAGTTTCGCTATCGCTAAGAGTCTTATAGATCCTCTATGTTACACCGATGTACATCGTGTAGAGCTGTCAGAAAGACAAGTGCTATTGGAAATAGTTCACACCGAAATCATATCCGTCAGCTAGACCACAGCCATCGGCAGGAGATCATACCAAATACACAACTGTTGGCAAGAGAAACATCCATTGGTTAGACTCTTATCGAGCCTTCATGTCACCTCAAAGACATTCTTGTGTAAGACCATCGGCAAGACATACTCTGTCGGAATGAGTCACTCTGAAGGTTCATGCCTCTCCCCGATGTCACTCATCGCCATGAGTCTCCTCGATAACCACTAGGAACCAACCCATCAGTAAGAGGTCTGCCAAAACATAATGAGATGGAAAACTCATAGTGATAGACATGTCTTGCTGATGACTCTCGTTGGCAAGAAAAAAACAAAGTCTCGGCGATCTGAGCACTTCAGAAGTTTAGAACACAACTGCTAGTCAGTAAGACATTCAGAGGGTCTCACCGACCTTGCCCTTTGAGGAGTTTCATGTCAGTAAGCTTGAGGAACATTTTCCAACAATCTCCCACTTGACAAAGACCTTACTGACACCTCCAGAGCACAACATAACTACTAAAATTCATGGGCACTGAGGCCCATCGAACTGGCACACCACCTGAACTTGTCTGTGCTCACTGGCTTCGTCAATGCATCTGCAACATTTTCCAGAGTATCCACTTTTTCTAAAGAGACTTTTCCATCCTCCACCATATCTCATACAAAATGATACTGCACATCAATATGTTTCATCCTGGCATGGAAAGTAGGATTTTTTTCCAAACAAATAGCACTCTGACTGTCATAGTAAATTGTAATTATCCCTACATCAAACCCAATGTTAGAACAAAAACGTTTTAACCAGATTGCTTATTTACAGGCGTGTGTTGCTGCTATGTATTTTTCCTTTGTAGTGGACAAAGCGACTATAGCCTGTCGCTTGCTCATCCAACTAACTCCACCACCATTCATCATGAAAATATATCCACTAGTAGATCTTCTACTGTCAATGTCCCCTTCCCAATCAGAATCCACATAGCCTCAAATCCTGAGAGTTCTCTATGATTCAACCAAATTCTCATGGTAACACAAAGCATATTTTGAAGTGCCCTTCAGATATCTAAACACTCTTTTCACAGCATCCCAATGTGTCCTTCCAGGATTTTGCATAAAATGACTAAGTACTCCCACTGCTTGGGAAATGTCTTGCCTTGTATAGACCATTGCATACATTAAACTGCCAACTGCACTAGCATAAGGCACTCTAGTCATGTCCTCTAACTTAGTAGGAGATTTTAGACAGTCTGCAATAGATAGCTTTGTTCCCTACAAGACTGGAACAACTAGTTGCTTGCAATCAGTCATACAAAATCTCTCTAGAATAGTATTAATATACTTACTTTGACTGAGCCAAATTTTTCTACTCTTCCTATACCTGGTTATTTCCATTCCCAGAATATACCTGGCTGCACCAAGATCTTCCATTTCAAACTTTGCAGACAACTAAGATTTTAGATCAAAAATCATTAACTTACTATTGCCTATGAACAACATATCATCAACATAGAGAGCAATAATAAAAACACGATCATTTTCAGCTTTGTAGTACACATAATGATCAGCTTTAGATCTTACAAATCCCAATGACAGAACAAACGTGTCAAAATTCTGGTACCACATTCTAGGAGATTGTTTTAATCCATACAAATATTTTTTCAACTTGCAAAAAAGATTTTCTTTACCTTTTTCCACAAAGTGCTCAAGCTGAGACATAAATTTCTTCTTCAAGGTCACCATGAAGAAATGTTGTCTTCACATCCATCTGTTCAATCTCTAAGTCATACACTGCTACAAGTGACAAAAGAAATCTAATAGATGTCAGCTTAGCTATAGGAGAAAAAAAATTCTCCATAATCAATTCCCTCTACTTGGGAATATCCCTTTGCAACCAACCTCGCCTTATACCTTTCCATACTGCCATCCAGACCTATTTTCTTTTTAAATACCCATTTGCAGCCAACAACTTTTTTGCCTTCAGGAAAGGGCACCAAACTCCAAGTATCATTCTTTTCTAATGATGCCATTTCTTCATTCATGGCTTCCAACCAAGAGTTTGAATCAGACATTCTAAATGCCTCTTTCACAGTCCTAGGCTCATCAGTGCTAGAAATTAAAGCATAGGCACAAGTAGAA
>VDFB02053154.1:0-85167 GCA_007258455.2 Sequoia sempervirens
AATGCTAGCGCAACGCAATGGATTTTGAAGGACATGTTGGCATCCCCAACAAAAAATAACTCAATATTTGGGAAGAATGACTAAAAACCTCACTACCTAACATGGGTTCAAGGTCTATTCAACAGAGTAACTAAATAGAAAGCAAAAAATGAGACAAAGGTCAAGGAGAGCTAAAAGAAGACGTACAAACAACCAAATGTTTGAATCCTTCCTTCGAGCTTCGCTTTGGAAACTTATAAAAAGAATGAATGAGGAAAATTATTGGGGTTTTTTTGGGGCTTGCCATAGTCAAACCCCTATTTTGGTGTTCCCACATTTTGTGTCTATAACACACACGCCCTGTTTGAAATGGGGACCCTCTCTTTTTGCCCTTGTCGGGTGACTTTTTTTTCTTTTTCCTTCTCCTCATTTTGTGTGCTCCTAATTTTGAGTTCCAAGTGGTCAAGGAGTCCCGAAGTCATCATGTTTAGTTGACCAAAGTTCACCACCCAAGAAATTTCCAAGTCCTTGGCCTTTACGGGGTTTCCTTGGCAGGGTTCCTTAAGATTTAAAGTCAACGTCATTGCGGGTCCGCCCTTGTGGGTTCCCCTTTGTGCATCATTGCCTTGTCTTTTCTGTATCATCGATAGTTGACCAAGGATGTCCACCCACATAGTGGGTCCAACATCCTTCGTGGCCACCATCTTTTGTTGTTCACCAAACGGCGGTGCTCGGGGTTTCGTCCGCCTTGCAGGTCCCGACCTTCCCACAATCACTCTTTTGAAACCCACACCTAGCTACCATGTTGGTCACTATACAAAAAAATTAATGCGGGTATTAAATGCATATTTTCCTATAAATAGGTCTTTTGACCTGTCATTTTCACCCTTCCAATTCAAAATTTGTCAGAGCCCAGATAGTTGCCACCTCCTTTGCACCTGCATGAACTCCTGGATGATCTAAAGCTCTACCTTCATCAATTTATTTGGGATCTATAAGTACATCTACCATTGCCAAACTGAAAGTCTCCTTTTGGAATAATTTTTCTAATAATTATTAAATGTTAAGGAAAAATTCCAAAATCCCTTGGGAAGCCGATTAACCTTGATGTTCTGCACTAACCCATTTAAAAAATCCTTCAAAATCAATCAAACTCGGCCTCTAAGGGCCTTGCAGAACTTTACGCCACTCCAGTTGTTCTTCATCAGAGCCTTGGAACCCTTGCGGCCTGCAAGCCCTTCGCTGCCACCACTCGAAATGAGTTTCAAATGAAAATCCAAGCATTGCAACCCTGCAGGTCCACCCTTGCAGAATTTTGCATGCAGGCAGGCCCTATCCCTTCACCACTATGAAATCTTGAACGATTCAAACTTAGAATGAAAATTTAGGTTTGAGAGCTCTTGCGGGTTCACCGTTGCAAGTCACTATGTGTGAACGACCCCCATCTTGCCATCATTCTTAAACAATCATCCCCTACCAGCCTCCTGCATTGTGGGTTCTGATGAGACCGTCTCCGTTGAGTGCTAAAATACTGAATCTTCCTATTGCGGGTCTTCCCTTGCGGACTTCCATTCGCTCTCTGCTGTCGTTCTAATTGCTTTCATCGATAACTGGGCCCATGTTCTTTCCTGTATCATGGGCTCCATGATCGCCTTTACTATTTGAGTTCATGCCCAAAAAGACAAGACTAAAATATCTTGTAGGCCAAACCTTGCGGGGGTCCGTCTGTAGACCACCCCGCCACCATTGCCGTTGATCAAAACAACCTGGGGATCCCGTCAGTCCACTCTACTGACTCCAACCTCACCACCCCCCCTTAATCTCTTGAGCACAAAATGACCAACAGAAGTGCATTGCAAACACTTCTTTGTGGGTTGTCATCTGCGGCCCGCTGTCAACTAATTTCCATTTGCAAACGGCCTTGTCTTTCCTTTTGCGTACCTTGCAGAACCTGAACCTTCCTCCACTGCCCAAAATGATTAACACTAGGTCTCTTGTGGACTCGTTGGTGTGGGCCACCTCCTGTGGGTTTGCATCCCATTCCCACCATCCCTGAATGACCTTCACCTAATGGCCTTTTAATGGTTCTTGCCCACAAACTTCCAAACACCCAGACTGTTCAGGCCGCCTATGATTCCCACGTTGCGGGATTCCTCTTTCAGGTTTCTGCCTTTTGACCACTGTTTCTCAACGACAAAGCTCCAAACATTTGTGGTGCCCCCTGCTTCCACATTCCTTGTATCTGTATGATAAAACTGGCCATTTGTATGCTTCTAGAAACCTCATAGATGATTTCCCAATGTGCCAAATGCCTTGGATCCTTGACTGCCCTCCAAACTTCCAATGTGGAGTACTGAGTGTGGGTGGCCGCCTACAGGTCATCATGCCATCAGTTCTATTTTACTTCTGGCCCCTCCTGATGGCTGCTAGTCCAGGGAAACCCACATCCGTATATATAACCCAAATGAGCATCAACCGGTGAACATTAGTGAATTTTATGATCTTTTGAAAATGAATTATCGTATCTAACCTTTGTTTTGCAAGATTTCACTAATGCATCCCTGATTTTTATATGGATATGCTTACTGCACCTTTGCTTGTAGGATTTATGGAATCTACTATGGGCACATTGGGGTAGTCTGCAGAGAAGGAGAAAGGAAAGAAGACTGCCAAAGCACCTAGGGGAAAAGAAGAGAAAGATCAAATGAAGTATCAGTTCCATGAGGTGGAAGTCACCTCCAAGGTCACCTCTACATGGGATTCAGTATCAGATACCAACCTGGGGCATGTAGATATAGATGAATTTCAACGAATAATCACAAGCAACCCCACAACTAAGAATGCCTGAAAGATCTGAAAGAGTGGCATAGCCAAGGTGGCTGACTTCCCACCTGCACTTGTAGCTCCAAAGTTAGTGATGGCATGCAAAGAGTACTACCATAGTGGCAACAAAAAAATTATAGATCACGAGGGCAGGGTGTTGGTTGATTTGTCTACTCGATCCATAGGTGAAACTTTCCATATCCCTATATTTTACCCCATGGAGGAAACAAATAAGGGATACACCGAGAACATGTGGAAAGTAGACCCCCTGGGATGCAAGAAGTTTATCAACTAGCATTGGTTGAAGGAAAAGAGGGGTAGTGCTACCAAGGTACCTCAAGAGATTTTTAGGAGTGACTTCCATGAAGAATACCATGATTTGGTCACTCTATTAAGAAAGGTAATGGGCCTCCCTAGTGCTGCTTTCTTCCAAGAATGGATGTTTTATTTCATCGAGGAGATCATTCATGGAAAAATAAAGTTCAACTAGGCTAAGATCATCAATGACACCATGCATGCATAGTTTATTGCCATAAAGAAGACATCCCAATTCTACATGACCTCCTATTTGGTATACCTATTAGCCGAGGAATTCCCATACAAAGGCCTCTTTGTTGCACAAAATCCAAATCCAGGAAGAGGAGAGCTCAAAGTGTATGACTGCTACCCGAAATTGTAGTAGAGGAACTTCAAAAGAGAATATTAGAGGGTGAATGATGCCTTCATAGGGCATATAATCAAACTCCTTGGAGGATATTTTTAGAGAAGAGTCTCGCACAACACTTTGGCATTCATTTAGAGGTTCGGGTTCCCGTTCATCTAGTTCCTAAAATTCACATATATCAGAACAGAGGGTTTCTTTGAAAGACCCTACAAGCTACCCTTGTACCCTAACAACCAAATGGTTATATTGGAAGTCTCCCGATAGTTGCAAAATGCTCACACTCTACTGAGTGATAAACACAAGGCAAGGATCCCCTATCCCCTCAATTTTGGGCAAGGAATATATGCCATCGCCACTGCCTAGATTGTAGAGTATTCAGAAAAGGAGATAGTGGAGTATCATTTGGACCTCCACACGGCCCGACCAAGGATGGACCCTTATGGAAAGCTGGAGAAGTTGGTTGGAAAATAGTAAGTTATATGTCCCACATAGAAGATTTTTGGGCCAACTGCATAGATGACAAGGAGGTGAGAATGTGACATTATATGTATACGATGACCCAGTTTTTGCAGTGAATTAACCTATTCCTGGTGCCTGATCAGATTGTGGAAGAAGAGGATGCCATCAATGATGAGAGATTTGATGTTGTGGCCAATTTACTGTTGCCACTAATAGATTGGGATGAGGAAGAGGTCAATGACCTCGACAGTGTAACAAGGCCCATAGAGAATAGAATAAAACAATGGGTACATGCCCAAATTGCTTAGCTCAAATTGCAAGGAGTTGTGTTGACATACGGTGAGCTCGTGGATGAGCTCGAAAGTGAAACAATTAGTGAAGAAATTGCTACCCTAATAGAAGAAACTCCTAAATCCCCTCTAGCGACTAGATCGAGAAAGAGAAAAGATGTGTTTGAGCGTCAACCCAAACACAAAGTATATACATAGAATAATTCGAAGGGAGAATCCTGAAAAAAGGAAAAGAAATCGGGAGGATTTAGTGAGAAGCCAACAATTGAGGAGGATCCCTAGCACAAAGGAAAAGAAGAGGCTGAATGATCACAGTCACCAACTGCTACCTTTTCTCCTACCATTACTACTACCATTTCCATTCCTCCACCTCTTGCATCTTAGGCACTACCTGTTTCTTCTCTGCCTGTTGTGGACATTTTTGTTCACCTTGCTTCCACTTCACCAACGGCCCCGATTATGGTATTAGATTCCTCTTCAGTCATGACATCCCCGCTGTCACCTGCCTCATTTCCCCCTCCATTTCCTACTCTTTCTACCATAATACCCTTAGTTTCCACCCCCAGTATGCCTCCTCTCACCTTGCTAGAGGCCTTTGCAAAATATATGCAAGAAATATCCACCAAGCTCTCTTGGGTGATAATGAATCACACTGTCTAAGCTGTGATGGCTCAGATTGTTGTTGGTTTTCCTATTCCTCCTCCACCCACAGAGCCACTAAAAATGGAGGATACCTTGTAAATATTAGAGGAAATGGAGAAACAATAGAGGGAGGCCACGAAGGGAATAATGGAATAGCTTGGAGATCCTTTTAAGGATGACTACTTTGAACATCTTGAGGGCCAAGTGGACATAAGTGTAGATAAGGTGGGAATTAATGAGGAGAAGTCACAATCTTCAGAGGACACTGAAGCCCTAAACGTAAAGTACATAATAGAAAGCTCAGACCAAGAGCTCAAAGAGGAACTGTCTCAACAACTCAAGGATATAAGAGAAGAGGTGGATTATGAAATGAAGCCTCCTAAAGAGAAAGAGGACACTAAAGTCAACATGGAGACATTCAAGGATCCTCCACTAGTTGGGAAAGACAAAGGCCCTATTCAAGAAGAAGAGGTACCTCCCGAGAAGGAAGAAGATGTTCCAAACAAGAGCCCTAAAATAGAACATCATGTAGAGCTTGGGAAAAAAGTAGAAAGAGTGGCTTAGACAAAAAGTATCATTGAGGAGAATGTAGCCCCTGTAGAGTCAGATAAGGAAAAGACCATACACATTGAAGACTTAGATGATGAAGAAGAAATAACCAAACGAGAAGCCCTGGGTCATGAGGAGAAAAAAATGCAACATGAGTAGAGTGAGGAAGGTGATCATGAATAACCAAAAGGGGAGGCTCAAATGCCTGATTGGCTAGAAAGGTTGTTGTAAAATAAAACCCCAACTCTCATTGATCCAAAGGAATGAATCGAGGCTATACTGGCAAGGGCACAAATGAAGATGTAGAAATAAAGGAAGCCATGAGTCTATTACCACATCACAGTAGATGCCTCAGGATCAAGAACATTGTAGATAGCCACTCTAGTGTTGGAAAAAGGAGGGGTGGTCAGCTATAATATTTCCACCATCGAATTGGGCACTGCAACACAAAACCAAAAAATTTATGAATTCTAAGGATTAGTGGCCATGATAATGCAACATATGAATAAGGATAAGTCATTTAAGGAGGAACTGAAGGCAGAAGTGGTGGATCTCAATGCCTATATTCAAAAATGGACATCTTTGGAGGAAGAAGCTCCAACAAAATCTTTTGCACCCTTGCTTCTCTCCCAAGAAGAACTCACCAAGATGGAAAAAAAGAAAAATTGGATCAAGACTACTACAGATTGGTTCTGACGGGTGCTTTATAATGGTGACATGGGCATAGGCCATGCAGTCCAAATGGCCAATAAATTTTGAGACGTGTAGAAGTAGGTAGAGCACATAGCAAGGATATGTCAATGGTTTACCGAGCTTTATAGGATCACTTATCCTAATCTCGAGGCCATCCTAAAGATGCCCGAGAAGACATTGGAGAAAGAACTATCCCTCACAAAAGATGATCATTGGCTAGTGGAGACATGGAAAATGGGCTTGGATCATAGGAGGGATGTCTTAGAGAGAGTGCTACACGAGGTTGAGCTCGACCTCGAATGGGCCAAAGAGCATAGGATGAAACGAGGATTACTTGAAGCTGATGATGGACTGTGGTATGCCTACCATGGAGATGGATCGAGAGAGAATCATGCCATAATTCCATAAGAAGATGTACCAAGGGGTAGAAGACACACTAACATTATATTTTATGGAATTTTTTGTGAGGGAATTCATCTATTCCGAATAGGTAATCAAGGCCACACCAAGGTGCACAAAGAACTAGGAGAAAATCACTGGAAAATCTAAGTAGTTGACCTTCTAGGTTCTTTAATCCGATATCATGGAGTGGGAGAAGCTTTAGGCACTAATTGGGAAATTTGTGGAGTATGCCACTCTTCAAAAAAATGAAGGAAAACTAGTGATAGATGATGAGTTCCTCACAATATAAGCTAGAAAAGAAGGGTGTCACTAGAAGACAAAATTGCTACAGTGTCAGGGCCACTATAGGACAATAGGAATTCATGTCCGTCTGAAGGGAAGTGAAAAATTCTATCAGCAATTCATGTCCGTCTGAAAGGAAGTCAATGAACCAATCAACTCCTTCAATGATTGATTTCATCATGCTTAAATAAGATTACATGTTCACTATGTGGTTGATGATCCTTTTGCTAGATTGGTCTATTATGTAGCCTTGGACAACCTCACATCTGTGCTAGTAAAAAGAATGCACCCACCACCCACTAGGCTAGTAGACGCCTATGTATAGGAAGTCATAGTGAGTACAGATTCGGGATAGAATATTGCTGGTCTGCTGCCCTCTTTGGGGCCAATTACTCATCCAATGTAGATCCACTAACTCACCCAAGCTTTGGATCATCAAACGCCAATCATGAATCTGGGATAGCCATTGAGTCAAGTGTCCCCCGTGCCTCACTACTTGCAACCGTAGCATCAACAAGTTTATCCTCAATAGCCTCAAGTTCCTTCATACTTATAGGGACCTGAGTTCCCGCTTGTTCAACAAAATCAACCAGTGGTACAACTTGTCTTCCTCTAGAATCAAGCACTGCAATCAAAAAACACAGAAAAGGACCAGATAGATGAGCTGACATAATTGTTAAAGAAGATGTCAATAGAAATGACACATGTAAGGAGGTAGAATAACCAATGGCAGGCTTCCCAAAGAAGCATCCAAGCCAATATTAATTAAGATAACCAAGACAACCGTGATGCGGGTGCTGCCCCCAGGAAAAATTATGAGAGATGTCAAAGTTCTAACCAAATCTTTGAAAGGAGGCCTTCAAAAAGATAGAACCAGACATAGAATACAAGGAAAAACAATGGAGCTGTTCCCACCCCTCTTGACCAGCCGACTAGTGTGGATAAGACTACAAGTGGAGTATACTTAGCTGAGACAACCTTATCCGGATGGTGCCACATTCATAAGATGAATAGGAATTATGAATTGGATTGATCTGAGTTTTAAATATTCGTGGAGATCTTTTAAGTGGAGGTTCAAAATATTGTAGATGGTGTGGGTTATATAGATATAGTCTTGTCCAAACCTTATGACTCAGTGCATGTGGTCAATCAACCTCCCTTCTTGTGAAGTGAAAGCAATGCCCCTGGAAAGAAGACTGTTGCCCCAAAGGGCGAAGAAGTGAAAGAGGTGAGTAATGCAAGCCCTCTATCTAAGCTTTTTGACTCAATATGGTCTAGTAGATGAATAAGAGTCATGTGAAGATGAGGTCCAAATGTTCCATTAAAATGATAACCCCTTATAATTTAAGGAATAGAAAGGCATGGGGTCCTTTCACAACCTCCACCCTACCCAATAACTTCAACACTCTACCTGATCCAAACACCAACAACAACCCAAGCTACCCTCATGTGCCCACCCACTATTTCAACAAGAATAGGCAGTCAAATCAGACCCAAAACCAACCTACTAGCTCCTCTCAAGGTAAATCCTTTGAAGCTAAATTTGAGCAAGTGAGTGAATATGTAGCTAAAGAATTTAAGAAGGTCAAGATAAGCCTATCAACCTTCAAATTTCTTAGAGTCCCAACAGCTAGGAATGCTTTTTTTCAGGATGCTTAATGGGACATCTCCATCCAAAACAACTCAAGAGGTGCCTTCCAGAAGGGTCTCCTTTGATGAGTCACAAAATGAGCCTGTAATCAAGGAGACTCTAGGAAATAAAATGGATCAGCCCTCAAATCAACAAATAGGCAAACAACCCACCAAGGAAAAAATTCAAGTACAAACCAAGGATAAGACCATTGATAAGGATAAAGCTCAAGTAGCTCAGGCAGACACACCCATGGGTTTGTTTCAGGGGAAGCTAGAAACTCCGCCCTTCTTGACCACCATTAGAATATTTGGGAAGAATTTACACAATTTCCTACTTTCTTCAGGAGCATCGACCAATGTCATGCCTCTTGCTATATGCAAATATTTAGTTATAGTCTCAACTCCCTCTCGACAGAAGCTGACCTAGTTGGATAAAATAGAAGTGAATATAGTCAGTGAAATCAACAAGATACCTATGCAGATTGCTACTGATCCAAGGGTACAACAGGTCATTGACATTCAAGTTGCAAACATCCTAGATACACATGGTATAATACTAGGAAGAGACTTCATTTAGTCATTAAATGGATATGCTGCAATAGACTTCTCTCACTTATAGATTCCATGGAAAGGGTTGCTAAACCAAATCCATATTGATTGAGAGCCATGTATGAAATTCATGATCATAGAGTACAACAACACCAATGAGGAGTTGTTAGCTAAAACAGAGATGGACAACTACTATCCTATGGCATATTAGGAAGAACCAGAGTCCCAGGGAGAGGAGGTGGCTGAAGAGGTTCTCCTCGTGTTATGCAATCCTCCTGCTAACTTAGCCTACGTACCTCAGAGCATAGAGATGTTGATTGAATCAGATGATGAGGAATCCTATGAGGATGGTAATTTGGGATTGTTGGATGAACTCCAAGAATTCATGGAGAAATACATCCAAGATCAGCTTAGCTTAGGAGAAAGAATGGACTTTCAATAGTTCCTATTTCCTAGTTGGTGCTAGGTACATAATGCTGCCCACTCAGAATTTGGATGCTGCTTGTGCCAAACAATAGTTGAGAACATGAGAGGACAAGTCACCCCAAAAGGGGAACTCCAAATAGAACAACTAAACCAAATCTACGCTAAGTCTGCACCTTTACCTAAAGATGCTAAAGAAAGTGTCCAACTAGGATAAGTGTGCTCTATTGGTTCCAAGCCCCAAAGTCCCTCTAAGTTTTGGACGTTGTGCTTTGATGGGTCCAAGTCAGAGCAAGGAGCAGGAGCTGGATTCAAACTTATCAACTCTACAGGTAAGATATACTTTGCTGCTTATAGACTCCAATTTTATTGCACAAACAATGTAGCGGAGTAGAAATAATTAGTCCATGGTCTCTTGATGGCTCATAGAAAGAAAGTTAAAAAGTTTTAAGTCTTTGGAGACTCAGAGCTAGTAATAAAACAAGTTAGAAAGTTATATTCCTTCCATGATAGGAGACTAGTAAATTATAGGTAGAGAGTTTGGGATCTCATAGAGGGCTTAGATGCATTTAACACATAGTTGATCCCTCGCTCCAAGAATCATACTGCTGATGCCTTAGCTCAGGAAGCTAGTATCCTCCAGCCTCTATCCTTAGCTAGCCTAAAGAAGTTCACTGTGGAGCTTACTTCCACTCCCTCGATCCTAGATAATGTCACTAAATTCCAAGTGTTCAATGATGACAAAAATATCTTGGAATTCATCACTAGCTCCAGCATGTTTGTGACTCAACTAATTGATGAGGCGGAACTCGAAGAGGCTGAATTAGATATAGAGGGAGTCATTAACCTCAAGACAAACACAATACCAAGAGGAATGGTTCAGCTCGAAAGGATATTTGACTTGGATCAGATCAGAGATCAAGATCAACAAATGAAGAAGGATTCCATTGACAACTAGTGCGATGCTCACAACTTAGGAACAAATGAAGAAGTTAAAAATGTGTTCATTGGTAAAGTATGCATGCTAGAAGAAAAGAAAGGGATCATTGATGCCCTACACAAGTACAATGACATGGTTGCTTGGAGGTACAAATATTTGAAGACATATGACACCTCGATCATCACTCACACCATCCCTCTCAAGCCGGATATGAGACCTTTTTGGCAACGTCAACACCCTATCAATGTATTGCTGGAATGCATCATTTACAAGGAGGCTCAAAATTTTTTGTCTGCTAGGATCATATTCCAAGTTAGGCACTCCACGAGGGTGGAAAACTAGGCCCCAGTTACGAAGGAGAATGGAGAAATCAGCTAATGTGTGGATTTCCAATACTTAAATAGAGCCTCGAAGAAATAAAACTACCTAGTTCCCTCATTGGATGAAGTGTTGCAAATAATTAATAGATCTTAGATGATGTATTTCTTGGATGGATACTCTGCTACAATCAGGTGATGGTCCAATATGAAGATAGGCATAAAACAACTTTCACCACAAAATAGGGAACCTTTGCATATAGAAGGATGACATTTGGACTAATCAACGCAGGCACAACCTTTCAATGTGCCATGGATATTGCCTTCAAGGATCTGATTGGAAAATGCATCATCATATACATGGATGATCTTACTATGTTTGCAAAGAAAAGAGGGGATTACGTCTCTAATCTATGTAAGGTCTTCCAGAAGTGCAGAGAGTTTGGAATATCCTTGAATCCAAAGAAGTGTATCTTTGGAGTCAAGAAGGAAAATTAATTGGGCACATGATCTCAGAGAAAGGAATTTCAATAGATCATGAACACATCCAAGCCACTCTAAAAATCTAGCTTCCATGTAGCAAGGAGTTTAAATCCTTCTTTGGATAGATCAACTTCATCAGAAATTTCATCACTAGTTTTGCTAAAATCGTCAAGATGCTCAATGCTATGCTAAAGCAATATTCCAAAGTTGAATGGACGCCGGAAGCCAAGCAGGATTTCAAAGAAATCAAGAAAGCAATTACTGACGCACTAGTGTTAGTCAGCCCAAATTATCTAAAGTCATTTTACATCTATTCGTTTGCTTCAGACCATTCTTGTGTCAGTATATTAACTCAAAAAGATGATGAAGGGAGTGAGCACTCGATTGCGTTCATGAGTTCTTCGTTGGAGGATGCTGATTTAAGGTACAACGTTGAAAAGAAAGCATATTCCTTAGTCAAGGGAGTTAAAAAATTATAGCACTACATCTTGCAGAATAAGGTGTTTACAATTGTGCTTGACCCAACAATTAAGACTTTGTTGATGCAGAATGAGCTGGGAGAAAGAAGAGAAAAATGGATCACTTTGTTGTAGGAATATGATATGGAGATCCAACCCATGAAGTTGGTTTGAGGGCAGGAGCTCACTCAAGTGATAGATGAAACACTAGCTAAAGTAGGATGCGAGCTCACTATGCAGTAGTACCAACTAGAGGATGTTTCCCCAAGAGAGTGGTATGACGACATCGTCTATTATCCGTTGAACAACAAGTGCCCATCTCGATTGAAAGAAGTACAAAAAATGCTTTGAGGTTGAAGAGAAATAATTACATGCTACAAGGATCTATATTATACAAGAGGAACCATGAAGGAATATATCTTAGATGCCTCAAAAGAGAGGAAGCATCCAAAGTACTAAATGAATTTCATGATAAATTTAGCACTGCGCATGGATCTGTCCCTTCAACCACTCACCAAATCTTGCAGGTTGGATACTATTGGCTGATGGTGTTCAAAGATGTGCACAATCATGTCAGTAATTGCCACATTTTCCAAACTGTTGCTACCAAAGAAAGAAATATTGTTGTCCCACTGCAACCTATCCTGGAGGTAAGACCGTTCGCTCAATGGGGCCTCGAATTCATCGGTCTGGTAAGCTCACCATCCTCTATAGGCCATAGGTACATTCTAACTGCATCTAATTATTGTACTAGATGGATAGAAGTGATAACATGTACGAAATGTACTACTGAGTTTGTTGTTAACTTTTTAGAAAGTTTTATCTTGAATTGTTTTGGTTGCCCCTATGCCCTCGGGTCTGATAATGGCTCTGTCACTTCCTCGCTTAAGTTTGCTAGTTGGGCCTTAGATTATGGGATTGGGCTAAATTTTTTGTCTAATTATTACCCTCAGGGAGATGGTCCAGCTAAATCAATGAACAAAAATATGATAACTGTGATAAAAAAATTGCTTGATAGAAACCCCAAAGACTAGCACACCCAGTTGCGTTTTTCCCTCTAGGCAGATTGCACATGCCACAAGGCTTCTCTGGGTGATTCCCCATTCCATCTCATCTATGGCCTAGAGCTTATCTTTCCTAACCACCTTAAGATTCCCACCCTCTAGTTTCTCAACATGTACTATGAGGAGGGAGATTGTCAAGAAGCTCGTTTAGTCGAGTTGCCGCACCTAGAAGAAGTTCATGATAGAGCAATTGAAAATTTCTCCAAACACTAGGGCATAGTTAAAAGATGGTTTGATCACCGAGACAAAGTCAAGGCCTTTAGGATTGTTGATTTAGTCCTTTGTTGGGACAAGGCCCATGAAAAGAAATGGGGACATGACAAATTTGACAAGCTTTGGCTTGGCCCCTTTCAAATATTAGAAATTTTAGGAGATAATGCCTTTCACCTCAATACACTCACTGGAGGGAATGTCCCATTGCCTGTTGGCGGACAACACCTCAAACATTATTTCCTTGCCAAAGCTTTTCAAGCTCGTTCTTATACATAGTTGTATATAGGTTAGCTTAGGTTTCCTTTTGCTTTGCTACTGCACCTTCTCTTCATTTTTGCTCGCTTTCCTAGCTGTGTGTTCCTTTGTTCTTGATGCAGTGGTTGTGCTTAGAATATCAAATGACCTACTCTTCAACTTCACTCTTGTCTGTTCTTTGGATAAATCTTCATTTGTAACTATTGATTTCTGATCACTTCTATGAAGTTGTTTCCTTATTTGAACTCCAACTTGACCTAGGACAAAAGCCTTGGTTGAATCTTTTCACACTTATCTTAGACCACACATGAAAATACACTTTAATGTTTCTAAAGAGCTATACAATAGCTGTTATGAAGTTTTAGCAAGTGAAAATGTTGAATCTGCTCCAATGACCACTCTGATTCCAATCCCATAGTAAGCTTTGATGCTTACGTAGTTGAACAAAAAAGAAAAGAGTACTAAAGGAAAATCTTATAAAAAAAGAAAAGGAAAAGAAAAGAAAGTATTAAACAAGCAATTGTGTGGGTGTGCGAGCAACTCTATCGAGGCTTTGGATGCTCGACCGAAAATAGAGCAATGTTTTTTGGGTCATAGTGACAACTCTGTTGGGGCTATGCATGCCTGACCGACAGCGAAGCAATGTCTAGGTTACTTTTGGGGTTAAATGGCTTATGTAGCTTGACTTGACATATTAATCACTATTTGTTATGGTTTTGAAGAAAGGAAATGAACTCACTTCACACACACTTCTAAGATACTTTTGTGACTTGATTCAGCTAAGGATCCTATCCTCCTTCAAGTTCCTTAGTTCACTCATGGAAACTGGCTTTTGGTCTGTGAAATGAGAGATTTTGTGTTTTGAATGAATATTTACCCTTAGAATGCTCAAGAGTGTTCTCCTAGTAGAGTCGCCATTTTTTGTGCCTATAGCACACATGCCCCATTTAGAATAGGGACCCTCTCTTTTTTCCTGCTTCGGGTTGCTTTTTTTCTTGGCTTTGCCTCATTTTTTGTGCCCATAATTTTGAGTTCCAAGTGGTCAAGGAGTCCAAAAGTCATCATCTTTAGTTGACCAAACTTCACCACCCAAGAAATTTCCAAGTCCTTGGCCTTTGTGGCATTTCCTTGGCAGGTTTCCTTAAGTTTTAAAGCCGGTGTCCTTCAGCTCCTATGGGTCCAACCTTTGAGGGTTCCCCTTTGCACATTGTTACCTTGTCTTGGATGTTTCATCGATAGCTAGCCAGGGATGTCTGCCTGCATGGCATGTCCCGCATCCTCTGTGGCTATCCTCTTTTGTTGTTCACTAAATAGTGGTGCTCAAGGTTCCTTCTACCTTGTAGATCCTGACCTTCCTATCATTGCTCTTTCAAAATCCATTCCCAATGCATATTTTCCTATAAATAGATCTTTCGACCTATCATTTTTACCCTGCAAGTTCAAAAAATTTCAAATCCCAGATAGTTGTCGCCTCCTTCATGCTTGCACGACCTTTTGGACAAGCTCAAGCTCGACCTTCATCAATTTCTTCGGGATCTATAGGTATGTCTTCTACCACCAAATTGAAAGTGTCCTTTTGGAATAAGTTTTCTAAAAAAAAATTAAATGTTAAGTAAAACTTTGGTGGCCGATGAACCTTGAATTTTTGCACCAACCCATTTAAAGAATCCTTCAAAATCAATCAGACTCAGCGTTTGAGGTCCTTGCAAAACTTTACACCATCGTCGTTGTTCTTCATTAGAGCCTTGGGACCCTTGTGGCCCGCAAGTCCTTCGCTACCGCCACTCGAAGTGAGTTTCAAATGAAAATCCAAGCATCGCAACCTTGCAAGTCCACCCTTGTGGACTTTTGCATGCGGGCAGACTCCATCCCTTTGCCCCTATGAAAACCTGAATGATGAAATATTAGAATGAAAATTTAGGTTTGAGAGCTCTTGCGGGTCCACCATTGTGGGTTGCAATGTGCGGATGGTCCCCATCTTATTGTTGTTCTTAAATGGCCATCCATTGCCAGCCTCCCACACCGTGGGTTTCGATGAGACAACTTCCATTGAGTGCTCAAATACTAAGTCTTCCTATTGCGGGTCTTCCCTTACAGACTTTTGTTTGCTCTCCATCGTCATTCTAATCGCTTTCATTGATAGCTGGGTCCATGCTCTCACCAATATCGTGGGCTTCAGGATCCCCTTTTCTATTCGAGTTCATGCCAGAAAAGCCAAGTCTAAAATCTCCTGTGGGCCAAACCTAGTGGGGGTCCATCTACGGACCACCCTACAACCATTGCCATTGATCAAAACAACCTGGGGACCTCGTCGGTCTGCCCTGTGGACTTTGACCTCGCCACCCCCCCTCGAGCTCTTGAGTGCAAAATGACCAATGGAAGTGTGTCACAGACACTTCTTTGCGGGCCACCGTCTACAACTTTCTGTCAAGTAATTTCCATTTGCAAATGACTACATCTTTCCTTCTACACACCTTGCAGAAACCGAGACTTCCTCTGTCACCCAAAATGATTAATGCTAGGTCTCTTGTGGACCCACTGGTGCGGGCCGCCTCTTGTGGGTTTCCATCTGATTCCCACTGTCCCTGAACGACCTTCACCCAATGGCCTTTTGATGGACCCTGCCCACAAATTTCCAAATGCCTAGACCATCCAGGCCTCCTATAGGTCCCACGTTACGAAATTCCTCTTTGCGGGTTTCTGTCTTTTGACCGTTGTTTCTCAATGACGGAGCTTCAAATGTTTGTAGTGCCCCCTGCTTCTACATTCCTTGTACCCACATAAGTAAAGTGACCATTTTTATGCCTCTAAAGACCTCATAGATGATTTCCCAATGTGCCAAATGTCGTGGATCCTTGACCGCCCTCCAAACTTCCAATGCGTAGTTTTGCATGTAGGTGGTTGTCTGTGGGCCATTATGCCCTCAACACTATTTCACTTCTGCCTCTTCCTAATGGTTGTTGGCCTAGCATCCCTATATTTGACCCACATGAGCATCAAATGGTGAACGTTAATGAATTTAACAATCTTTTGAAGATGAATTACTAGATCTAACCTTCATTTTGTAGGATTTCACTAACGCTTCTTTGATTTTCATATGGATATGCTTACTACACCTTTGCTTGGAGGATTTATTGAATCTACTGCGGGCACATCGGTGTAGTCTGTAGATATTAGATGTTAGATGTTAGATTTTAGCTCTTTTACAATGATGGTGAAATGTTAATGATGTTGATTGATTTCCAGTCCATACTTTTAGCAATTTGTTGATTGTAGATTGCTGTGTAAAGTTAGTCTGGGCCTCACTTCTATGCTAAGTTCAATTGTGAATGCTTGTTTACATTGTGCCAGCAGTTGGGTATGTGAATGAATGTTCAAAGTCTAAAAATCTTTGGATTTCGACAGAAGATCGCACCATTTCTGTGTAGTTGCAGGTTTGTCCTTGATCAAGTAGAGATCGGTTTTGTTGGGGATCTGTCCATTTGTAGCTTTCATCATTACTGTGATTGATCTTAGGAGTTAGAATAGAATAGAATCTCTCTAAACCCTTATCTCTTTTGCTGTTTGTTTTGAATCTGGGTTAGTTTTAGGATTGAAAGCATCACCATAGTGTTGCATCTGATGAAAATTCACTTCTAGCATGGTTCATTCATAAGGCCCCTTGTGATTACCAGCATTTTCACATATTATCTGAGTTGTTTATGAATTGTCAAGACCTGACACTCGAGAGACCTTGGGGTGATTTTCAGCAATTCATTGTTGAAGATTATCTTTCAAGAGAGATAGAATATCATTTTCTGTCTGAGTTGTTGCTGTGCAGAAAACACCATCAACAGGCCTCAAATTCATTGGTCCAGTAATCCCATGATTCTCTATAGGCCATATGTACATTCTAATCACTTCTAATTATTGTACTAGATGGATATAAGTGATAGCATGTAGGCAATGTACTACTGACGTTGTTGTTATCTTTTAGGAAAGTTTTATCTTGAATCATTTTGGTTTCCCCTATGCCCTCATGTGTGATAATGGCCCCGCCTTTTCCTTGCTTAACTTTGCTACTTGGGCCTTCGATTATGGGATCACGTTGAAATTTTCATGTAATTATTACACTAAGGGAAATGGCCTAGCTGAATCAATGAAAAAAAATATAATAATTGTGATTAAAAAATTACTTGATAGAAACCCCAAATACTAGCACACCTAGCTATATTTTTCCCTTTGGGAAGATCGCACACGCCAGAAGGCTTCTCTGGGAAATTCCCCGTTCCATCTTGTCTATAGCTTAGAGCATGTCTTTCTTGTCCACCTTAAGATTCCCATCCTCGAGTTTCTCAATGCGTACTATGATGAGGGAGATTGTCAAGAAGCCCACTTAGTTGAGTTGCTACACCTAGAAGAAGTTTGTGATAGAGCAATTGAAATTTTTTCCAAACACCAAGGCATAGTTAAAATATGGTTTGATCGCCAAGCCAAAGTCAAGGCCTTTAGGATTGTTGATTTAGTCCTTTGTTGGGACAAGGCCCATGAAATGAAAGGGGGACATGAAAATTTTGAAAAGCTTTGGCTTGGCCCCTTTCATATATAAATTTTTTTAGAAGATAATACCTTTTGCCTCAAGACACTCACTGGAGAAGATGTCCCGTTGCCCATCAACGAACAACACCTCAAACATTATTTCCTTGCCTAAGCTTTTCAAGCTCGTTCTTGTACATAGTTGTATATAGGTTAGCTTAGGTTTCCTTTTTCTTTGTTGCTATGCCTTTGCTTCATTTTTTCTTGCTTTCTTGGATGTTCTTATTTTGCTAGGGGTGTGTTCCTTTGTTCTTGATGTAGTGGTCGTGCTTGAAATATCAAACGACCTACTTTGTTGCTTCACTCTTGTTTGTTCTTTGGATAAATATTCATTCGTAACTATTGGTTTCTGATCACTTCTATGAAGTGGTTTCATTATTTGAAATCTGACTTGACCTAGGAAAAAACCCTTAGTTGAATCTTTTCACACATATCTCGGACCACACACGACAAAACACTTTAATGTTTCTGAAGAGTTTTACAATAGCTATTACGAAGGATATGAAAAGGTCAAAGAAGCAAAGTTGCATAATTTGGAGGCATAGTTTGAGATCTTGCATATGTTTGAAGATGAGAGCATTAAATTCTATGTATAGAGAGTGGATGAGCTGGTAGGTGGAATGCGAGGACTTGGTGCTACAATAGATGAGTCTAGGATTGTGAAGGAGATTCTTAGAACTCCCCCTGATGCATACAGTGGAAAGGTATATGCTATTGAGGAATTCATAGATTACAAGACTTATACTAAAGATTAATTATTGGGAACTCTAACATCTTATGAAATGAGAAATCCTAGCTTGAGAAATGGATTGAAGACAAAAACTACTTTCAAGGCTACAAGAGTTGAAGATCCGGATGAAGAGAACCTCAATGAAGTAGAAGCTAACTTTGTGAGAAGGATGAAGAAAGGCTCTAGTAAGTATGAAGGTAAGTTACCCTTTAAATTCTTTAGTTGTGGAGGAATAGGTCATTATGCTTCGAGATGTCTAGAAAGAGCTAAGAATAATAAACATAGATTGAGCAAAGAAAACAAAAGGAAGATGATTAAAAGAGCATACTATGTGAATGAAGATGCTGGTATTTTTGATGAAGAATCTGATTATGGAGATTTTGATGACAATGAATGCTCGTTCTTGGCTATAAAAGATGAATCTACTTCTGCTAATACTAAAAGACAGGTAAAAGAAAGTGCTCTGGAGAAAGTTGAAGATACTGTAATTTCTGATCTTCATGCTAAACAAGAAAAGAAGTACTAGGTTGTTGATAGTGGTTGTTCACATCACATGACCGGTGACAGGAGTAACTTGAAAAATATGATGGAGGCTTGGTTAAGTTTGGAGATGATATTGGTGCTAAGATTTGTGGAATAGGTTCAATAAGTTTTGATGGAAAGCATAATACTAATGATGTCTACTATGTTAAGGGTTTAAGGCATAATCTCTTGAGCATTGGATAAATGTGTAGTAAAGGATATAACCTTGTATTTGAGGATGAGATATGTGAAATCAAGAAAGGATCTGAAACACTTATTGTTGCAGGAAAGAAGTTTGAAGGAAATATATATCAACTTAAGGATGTTGATGGATAGTGCTTTATGTCTCAGATTAATGGCAGTTGGTTATGGCACTAGAGAATGTGTCATATGAATTTTGACAACTTGGCGAGAATTAGTGCAGTACAAGCCGCAAGAGATTTATCAAGGATTACAAAGCCTGTTAATACTATTTGTGAGAATTGTTAGTTTGGAAAGCAAGTGAGAAACGACTTCAGATCAAATGAAAAATCTACTACCGGACTACTGGATTTGATTCATACAGATCTCTGTGGTCCTACAAGAGTCGGAAGTCTATAAGGTGAAAGGTATTTTATGCTTTCGATTGATAATTAATCTAGGCATACATGGGTTACTTTTCTTAGAGAGAAATCTGATGCATTAGATAGATTCAAGGAATTTAAGGCTATGGTAGAAATGAAGTAAATTTGAGAATAAAATGCGCGAGGTTTGACAGAGTTGGTGAATTCACCTCCCATGAGTTTAATATGTTTTGTGAACTTCATGGAATAAAAAGATAGTTATCTGCTCCTAGAACTCCTTAGCAGAATGAAGTTGAAAGAAAGAACAAAACAATTCAAGAAGCTGTTAAATCAATAATTATTGAAGTTGGTCTACTAGAATTTTATTGAAGAGAAGCTATTCACACTACTGTTTATTTGTTCAATTGAGTTCAAGTAAAAGCTAACGGTACAAAGACTCCCTATGAGCTATGGTGTGGAAGAATTCCTATTGTCAAGTATTTCAAGGTATTCAAAAGCAAATGTTATATCAGATAGGATGAAAAAAATTTAGGGAAATTTGATGCTAGATGTGATGAAGGAATATTCCTTGGATATTCCACTAGAAGCAAAGCTTACAAATGTTTCAATAAAATACTGAGAAAGATTGTAGAAAACACAAATGTTAAGGTTGATGAAGCAGTGAAAAATTCAATTGAAGTTGATGGATATGTATCTGATAAATCTAATTGTATAGAAGTTGAAGAAATTGTGGAAGAACATGAAAGACAAAATGAAGAAGAAGAAGCTTTGGTGGTGTCCTAAAAGACACCTAAATATGTACAAAAGAATCATTCAAAAGATCAAATCATTGGAGATAAGAGGAAAGGAGTATTAACAAGAAGCAAAGCTATTACTACTAGTGAGATAAATCTGTGTTTACTTTCTGAGGTTGAACCAAAGACTGTAAGTGAAGCATGTAAATATGAGCATTGAATGAAAGCTATGGAAGAAGAATTTATGCAGATTGAGAAGAATCAAACTTTAGAATTGGTCCCTAGATCGACAGATAAAAACATAATTGGATCAAAATGGGTATTTAGAAACAAGTTGAATGAGAACATAGAGTACTTAGAAATAAAGCAAGACTTGTGTGTAAGGGTTACTCACAAGTAGAAGGCATAGATTTTTAGGAGAGTTTTGCTCCAGTGGCAAGGATGGAAGCTATCATAATGTTTTTAGAGTTTTCTACTCATAAAGGTTTCAAGGTCTATCAGATGGATGTAAAGTCTACATTCTTGAATGGTGAATTGGAAGAACTGGATGGATTTAGCTGTCAAATCAACCTGATATGGTTTGCAAATTGAAAAAGGCTTTATATGGGTTGAAGAAAGATCTTAGAGCTTGATATGCAAGGTTACATAGATATTTGGTTCAACAAGGTTTTAATAAAGGTACGACAAATAGTAATTTGTACTTTAAAATTGAAAATGACAAAATCTTGATAGTGGTTGTATATGTTGATGATATTATCTTTGGAGGAATTGAAACAAGTGCAATATTTTTGCTAAAGAGATGCAAAAGGAGTTTGAGATGTCTATGTTTGGTGAGATGAATTTCTTTCTTGGACTGCAAATTAATCAAACACAAAAAGGAATTTTTATTTCATAGTCAAAATATTTGAAAGAGATGTTGAAGAAGTTTGGGACGGATGGTTCCAAACCGGTATGCACTCCTATGGTGTCTGGTTGCAAATTGAGTAAAGATGATGATTCACCTAAGGCTGGTCAGAGAAAATTCAGATCTATGATTAGAGGACTCTTGTATTTAACTGCTACTAGATTAGATATTATGCATGCAGTTTGTCTCATGGCTAGATTTCAAGAAGATCCTAGAGAAACACATGTTGTTGTTAAGAGGATATTTAGATACTTGAATGGCACTCCGAATTATGGCTTGTGGCATCCTAGGGATATTAATTTTACACTAAGTGCTTATACAGACGCAGATTGGGCAAGTTGTGTAGATGACAAAAAGTACTAGTGGTGGTGCATTATTTCTTGGTTGAGTTTAAAACAAGATTTAGTTTCCTTATCCAATGCTGAAGTTGAATATATTTCCGCAACATCTTGTTGTACACAAGTTTTTTGGATGAGATAGACATTGAAAGATATCAGAGTAATGTATGATGATCCTATTTCTAGCTTCTGTGATAATACAAGTGCAATTAACATTTCAAAGAATCTAGTGATGCACTCAAGGACAAAGCATATATTTATCAGGTATTACTTTTTGAGAGAGAAGGTCATGGAGAATGAAGTAAATCTTGAGTATGTACCTACAAAGGATAAAATTGTTGACATACTTACAAAGGCTCTTCCTAAAGATACTTTTGAGTATCTCTGAGAGAAGTTAGGGGTTATTTCCCCTCCTTTCTTGAACTAGATGCATATGGAGATGCATCAGTAAGGTGGGTCTATGGATCTATCTTTCTTCTAGATTGATGTTTTGGTGGCTACCTCTCAAGGGGAGTAGGTAGTGTCATGTGTTGTCATGTTGAAAGAGTATTTTGTTCTTAATGTCAAAGGGGGAGATGAGAAAGATGTGAAAAGGAAGAAAGTATCATGTGAAAAAGTTTATCTACTAAGGGGAAGAAAGAAAAATCATGGAAAGTATGTTTAGAGCTGTTGTGTTGTCTTTGATGGTTTTTCACATCATGTGTTGCCATCAATGAAAAAGGGGGAGATTGTTACAAGTATGAAGGAAGTATGAATGTGTTGTCATTGATGTCAACTAGTTAGCTAGTTTTCAACTGGTTGCTATTGTCATTGATTGCATGGATAATGGTTATTGGCTATATATGTCAAGGATATTGAGAAAATTGTAATAAAGAAAGGTTGCAGGTGTTTAGTGTTTGCTCCAGAATGTGTTGCTATGCTAGTAAGGATATGAGGTATTGTTCATGGTTGTTGGAAGCTACTATATCCAGATTTTGGTTTTGTGTATCATTGTACAGTGTGAGTTATGTTCACCAGTTGTGAACTATGTTTTTTTATGTATATGATTGAGGTCTGGGAGAAATGTTGTTGCTCCAGATTTCTTCTTGTTCAAGTTTTTTTTCTTGAGGTTTCAGGATAAGTTGAGATCGTGTCAAAGTTAATTTTGTTATCTAGAAGGATTGGATCGTGTTAAGGTTACACGTGCTTAATTGTTTATGTGTTTTACATTGGCTTGGATGAATTTATGTTTAACACTACTTTCAAAGCTTGTTGAAGCATGTGTTTGGGTTGCCCTCATTCTAATTCCAAAATAGAATGTTTTGGCGCTGACCTAATTTGAATTGTAAATGAAAATGGTGTATGGCCAACTTTGGATGAGCTCCAAAGTTGAAGATTGTATAAATATAGGTTAAAATGTTTGTGAAGAGGTAAGAACACAAGCAAGATAGATGTGAAGCTGTGTGTATGTGATGCGATTTTGAGCAAATCAATGCAAAATCTATTTGCTAAGTTTTTGGAAGCAGTGAGTTGAAGGTGTACTCTATCATTCATGCATGCCTGCAAGTGTTTAAGCAAGTTGTGGTGGAAATATTTGTTGCATTGAGATTGTTTTCTCTTTGTAACAAATCTCTTCTATCTTCTTTTTAATTCTATGGTACTAAGCCCTCTGGGTGGTTTACCCTTGTTGGACAGTGAGTCTTGATCCAGATAGTAAGTCATGTTTTGGCAGTGAGCCTTTGTAATCGATTTTGATATTCTCTATGTTGTGAGCTAATCCTTATTGTGGTTTTTACTTTATTGGGTTTTCCATGTAACTCTAGTGTTGTTGTGTGTGTATGATGTTTTTTTAGTTTCTACTTTTGCACTTGATGATTAATCATATTAGCAGAGTAAAGGATTTGTGATCTAATTTTCGGTGGAATTTTTTAAAGGTTTAATTTTTTACAACTGATTCACCCTCTCTCTTAGTTGTCTTGTTCAACACCTCCAACAAAGTGAAAAATGTAAAAACATTGTCTCTAATGTTGGAGGAAGTTATCATTGAGGTGGGTATAGAAAATGTGGTGCAAATCATCACTGATAATGCAACAACATGTGGTGTCTAGGATATTGCTCCAAGACAAACATATGGCACTTTTTTGGTCACCTTTTCAACACATTACCTTGACCTTATTTTGGAGGACATATGAAAACTTGATTGGCTAACACCAGTTGTAGGTGATTCAAAGAGCATTGCAAATTATCTACAATCACCATTGGGTTCTTAATTTGATGAAAGATCACACCCAAGGGAAAAAGTTGGTAAGATCGGGTGTTACAAGGTTTGCAATAGTTTTCCTAATGTTGCAAAGCATTATTGGTTCATTGACTACTTTAAAACAAATGTTTGTGAGTCAAGCATGGCTAGAATCATCTTATGCAAAGAATCCTGGAGGAGAGAGGGTTGTAAGAATAGCCTTTGATCACCTTTTTGCACAAAGAGCTATAGAGATCATGAAGGTAACTTCATAACTTTGAATTTAAATTCAATTTTTTTTTTTTTAATTTAAGTATTTCATTATAAATTTGTAACTAATATTTTTGTATTTATAAATTGTAGGTGTTGGAGCCCTTGGTTAGAGTTCTCCATTTGGTAGATGGGGATCAAAACCTAATGGGGTATATTTATGAGGCTATGGATAAGGTCAAAGAAGCTATCAAAAATTATTACAAGGGGTAAAACCTCAAATTTGATCCCATATGGGAGATTATTGATAGGAGGTGGAACAATCAACTCCACCAACCAATCCATGTAGCAGGGTACTTCCTCAACCCTCGTTTTTTCTACTTAGACACTTTAGATCCTAATGGAGAGGTTATGGAGGGGCTCATGACATGCAATTAGAGGAAGACACCCTAGGTTGAGGTGAGATACCTAATTGTCAAAGAATTGAAATGTTACAAGGAAAGGATAGGATCTTTTTTTTAGAGCTAGCTATTCGAGGAAGAACTACTTACTAGGTATAAAATTTGGAGTCTTTATTTCACATGTATCTTATAATTCAATAAAATATGTTTTAACTTTGCTTTCTAACTCTTCAATATTTTATTGTTCAGAGTCTTGGTGGACAAATTGGGTTGGAAATACCCCAAATCTCTAAAGACTTGCCTTTCGCATATTATGCCAACCTTTTAGTGCATCCAATTGTGAGTGCAATTGGAGCTTGTTTGAGTCCATCCACATGAAGAAGAGGAACAAATTAGCTCAAAAGTGCCTCAATGACCTTTTCTTTGTGCAATACAACCTTCGATTGCACACAATAAGGGTAGAGGATAAATCACATGATCCCATTGATTTGGATGATATAGATCCTTATAGTGATTGGACAGGACGAGATGAGCATTAACCTCCATTGTTTACTAAGGATGAGATTCTTGATTTTGAGACAAACATTGGAGGATGCGGGTGTAGCAGGAGATATAGGGTTGTATGACATTGATGAGGATGAGGAGTCATTTCCATCTACTTCTAGGATGGAGGTCGAGCCACTACCTTCCATACCAATTGAGGAGCCATAGCCGACTCCAAGGAATAGAACCTCTACCTCTCCCCTAATTTTCATTAGATTAGGGAAGAGGAAGGTGTAAAATGTTGTATTTACTTTTAATTTTACTATTTTCATTTTTCATCTATTTATTGTATCGAGGTTTTAGCCATCAAAATTTCACATGAGAAGGTGATTTTATACTCAATTTGCATTCAAATCAATCAAACTTAATAGAAAACACTCACTAGTACAAAAACAACAATAAACTACTTAAAAAACTACTAAAAATTGCTTATAAATGACTAAACTTGGTCACGTGACCATTAGTAGTTTATTGCCAGTCATATATAATGTGACCAAATTGATGATTAAACTATTTTTAGTCATTTATTGGTTGTTTTGATTGATCGATTTGGTAGTATATTTAGTCATTGATTGCTATAATGTGGTCACTTATTTAGTCATTTTTTCATTTATATATTTAGTCATTGATTTAGTTATTGATTGTTGTAATCTAGTCACTTATTTAGTCATTTTTTATTCACTGATATATTTAACTAGTCACTTATTTAGTTGTTGATTTAGTCATTGACTGCTGTAATCTGGTCACTTATTTAGTCATTTTTTTATTCATTGATATATTTAGTCATTGATTGTTGTTAACTGGTCACTTATTTAGTTGTTTTTATTCACTGATTTTGTGCATTGGTAGTGTATTTAGCCATTAATTTTAATCATCATTTTGATCAATTTGGTAGTATATTTAGTCAATTTAATTAATAATTGATGTCAATTAGTAGTCTATTTAGTCATTTTAATTGATTGATATTTGAGGATTTAAGCATAAAACATATAAATACACATTAATCATCAATTGCACATAATAAGACAGCCATTGAGAAGGAAAAATTAGTGAAATTTGATAATAAAAGAGAGGTGTTCTAGTTGCAACTTAGAAATAGAGTATTACAATTATTATTTCTAGTCACAAGATTGAAAATCTGAGTTACAATATTGCACATAAATGACTACAAGAAAGAAACTTCTCCAAAAAACTTTTGCAATGATGGAAACACATGCTTGAAGCCCTTCAATGTGAGCACATGCCCCTTTCATCTATTAAAACTTCTACAACATGGGAAATCTTCCTGGAGCAAGTTGTAATGTGTAGAATCCAAGGAGAGTGTTGATCGTGTCCCTATATGAAGCTCTCTCCTTCAATGTAGTCAATAATAACCTAGCTAGAATCTTTCCTCCTTTATATGCAATGTGCCATTTGATATGAGCAACAGGGTGCTGCCTTTTCCACCATGAATGAAGTTGTGCCTCAATACAACCAAAAAAAATACTATTAGCCTCAATTCAAAAAAAATAAAAGTGCATTGTATATTGCAAGTTTACAAAAGTAATTCCAAACACAACAAAAAGATAAATCAATTAAAAAATTGTAGCCTTGTCAACAAATTCCTTAAACAAAGTGTTCAACATAGGCCTGAAATATGCATATTGAACCCTTGATTTCAAAACCTTGTTCAAAATTTAAGAAAGGTGATATGCTCAGATTATAGAATGAAGTTGACATATTATAGAATGAAGGCTATCAACACTAACCAGACTGGAACAACATTATCAACAAAAATTTCTTGGAAACCAATTCCAAGAATGCCATTAGACTTGGACAACAAAAATGTCAACCCTGGTTCATGTGTTGTCTCAGTAAAGACCTACACCATGAAAGAGTCCATTTATACATAAATTCCAAATTAAGTTGATGAGAAAATATCTTTGATATCCAACTGGGAAGCCTTAACATCCAAAAATTACTAACATGATGTTTCACAACAAGTTTCCCAACTATGACATCATCTTTACTTAAGAAACCAGATATTGATCCACTACCATATTGGATCTCATAGGACTCTCCTTCACAAACAACAAATGATATATATTAATTGTTTAGCAACTTCCTTAATATCCCCATGTAAGCAGACTAAACTAAGTGAGGTTGAGGGTTTGAAGTAGAGTACCATCTTCTTGGTATGTGCTTGAATTTGATCATGACTTGTATCTTGAATGAAAATAGCAAGCTAGCTACACTATAAAATCATTGCTAATCATTGTTAGAAAAATAACCATGAAATCCTCTTTAATTAAAATAATCCTTCTAGATGTTTCAAGACAAGATATTTCAATTAATTTTTAGGAGAGCTAATTTCACTATCCAAACAACCATCAATCTATTTACTGTATATAATTTTCTAGAATTCATAATTTGAATGTAATGAAAATAACCATAATTACCAAATATTTGACACCAAAATGTAGTACAAAATGAATTGTTTGACGAAAAATAATGTGTTTTGATAAACCAAATATACCCTTGATATATTGATTTAAATAACAAGGAAAGATCAAATTGGAGACAATAAGATAACATTCATTAATTTTCAACAAACAATTGAAACCAAAATTCGCCCACCAATTATAACTTCATTCTATTGATCTTCAAAAATATTTTACAATATGTTTCAAAATTTTGTCCTGAGTGACATGTCAAAAAGTGTCTTTTCAGTTACCCACTTTTAACATAAATCAAAAAGTCTTAATTATCGTTGTTTACATAGGATTACATACAAGTAATGAAAGATGAGAAGTGAAGAGAAATGATCAGATGTTGAAGTCCAAAGAACTCACAAGATAAGGAAGTTCATTACTCATCGTAAGGCACCCATGATCATTTAGATCTGGCAAGGTCCTCTCTCCATGATAGTATCTGCAAGGCTTGGTACTTCACTGCAAGGCCTATTCTTTTGGGGGAGCTAGATATGTTTGTTTCCATTGGTACACCGTGTAATCATGAGGCCATTGTACTCCTAGATTTTATGTGTGTTGGCCAAGTGACTCTTCCATCTATTATCTAATAACAATTTTCTATCTGTGATGAATTTTGAGTATCCAACATCCAGTGCTATTATTCCATCCAAGGTTAAATTGAGGTGGTGAATATTTATTTTATCATCCTTCTATAAATTAGTGAGGCAACTAGGAATAATTTTTCTAAACTCATCTATCCAATCCGTGGATCCTTTCATTTGATCATCATCCCTTAGTATCTTAGGAACGAACCACTGCTTTAGTGTGTGAAATGAATCCATTCTTGCCTTGATATTTTGGTTTTCTACAGATATGTATTGAAATTCATTTGTGACCATTCAAACCATTTGCTTAGTAGGCTTTAAAGCTGTGGGGGCCTCAACACTCTATAAAATTTTGCACAAGTCATTAAGGTGTGATATACAGGTTGTCATTTCTTGAATAAGGGGTCCAATATAGGTACACGAGCCTTTATCTGATCAACTGCTTGTGACAAGGAGACATAACATTCATACACATTTTCCAAATTTTCCACAATTAGTTTAACCCTATGCTCCAAGATCTATTCCAATACCCTAAGGGTTTCTCTCTTTGCTTTGCCCTTTGTTTCTTCATTATTCTTTTTCAACTTCTCAATTTCTTGTTTTAGCACATTTACTTGTTCAACAATGATTGCACCTATATCAGTCTGGATGGTAGGGGGCTAGTATATTGTTAATTCTATGCTTTGGGAAGGACTTTCTCCCTTCATCTACTCTTTCAATTTCACATTTTCTATGAATAACCTATTCACTTCATCATCCAGATCAGTCTGTGCTTTCTCATATTTTGCCAATCTAAGATCCATAGCTTTAACCACATCCCTAGTAAAAATTGTTGAGTGCATTGTCATAGTAGTTGCCTCCAATGCTGATGTGTCTTGAAGTGTCTTTACCATGGAAATACCTATCATTTCTTTTACAACATCAAGTAATCTTGGTTTTTCTGTTCTTTTTTGCTTTGTCCAAAAGGCTAGGGTTCCAAGTCTTGGATTGTAACCTATGCCACTCATTCCCTCATCTGAATTGAATTCAGAAACCAACATGGGATCTTCTTGGCTTCTTACTTGATCTAGTAAGAATATATTTTTTAACTCCATCCAAGAAATAATTAGTATATTTCTTTCTAAGACCAATTTTCTTGTTTCTTGGGGGCTAACAGGTAATTTCATTAATCCTAAGTTCTTCAAGAGTTTGGGAAACAATATGGTCATGGTGTGACTCCTCAGTTCCCATCTTATAAATTTGGAGTCTCTCCATTCTTTCATTTTCATCTTAAACCAAAAATCCTTAAACTTGGGAGTTTGAATAAATTCATCATCTTCATTAAATCTAAGGGAAAAAATCACCCTTTCATCAACATGCACTTCTTGTTCATTATGCCCATGTACATCCACTCTTTCTTTTGGTTTGTGAGCATTAGTTTCAAGCTTAGGAAGTGGCTAATCAACTTCATCATCTTTAAAATTCAAAATTACATTGTCTACCTCTTCAGTATCCCCTACTCCACTTATTTCATATGCCACTAAGGGGGCCACTCCATGTGTCTTCTGCCATTTAGGATTTGGTTGCTCAAGGGATGCTTTTGATTGTATTATGGTAGTGTTTATTATGGACTCTGTGATTACAATACCACTTGGTTTGATGGGTGACTTGGAGGGTTTTGAAGACTGAACCTCAAGTTTCTTTTCTAGTTCAACATATAATCTTTCAAAGTTGGCATTTATTACATTCATCCTTTTGATATGATCCTTTTCTTCAACATAGAATCCTTGGAATCCAGTGTCCCTTTTCTTCTTCTCCTCAAGCCTCTTTATGATTTACCACTTCCTCTTCCTCTAAAAAACTTCATCAGGTGTAAAGGAATATCTTATTACATCTTCTTCGTAATCCATTACATGGGTAATCTAGCGTTAGTGAGAAGTGTCTACTTTATAAAATTAATACGCCCTTTATGATCAAAGACCCTTTCTCCTCGCGACTGCAATGAATACCCCATCTTCAAATAGTTATACAGTTCTTCAAGAGTGGCAGACCCTATAGATAACTCCTCACATTCAATTAGGTCAGGGAGGAATGTCCCCTTTTTTTTCTTTTCATAACATCATATTCCATCCATAACATTTGCCACATATATTCTAAAAAGAAATTCAAATAGAAACAAATTTAGGTAAAACATGTGGGGCTTGAGGACACCCATAGACCCTTATTACTGTTTGGTTTTCTAAGAAGAACTGGTTATCGAAATTGTGAGTGTGTCCCTACTTTGGCTTCAATGCTAAAGGTCTTAATACTTCATGATTTTATTAGGAAATCTTGGTGAAATATGACTAAGAGCGGCCATGACCTTTATTACAAAATCATCATGAAATATTACATAATCACTATTTTTACATCTACTATCCTAGATGTAACACCATTTTTGTACAGTCAACATATTCCCTTCATCATTAGTCATTCCCAAACACATTATTTTAGTCCATCTATTTCTATTTTGGTACAATATTAAATGACACAACATAGATTATTTCTTGAAAGTGATGGGAGCTAAGTTCTCTCTTACTTGCAAAAATCCCTCATGTATCTCTTTCTCAATTTCAACAACAAATTCATACTCAATGTTGACTTCAGGATTTTGTATCTTCATTTCCATCATCATGAGATAGGTTGGCATCCTCTCTTCAACATCTATTCCAAGCACTTGGTATAAAGAAAAATAAGTTCTTTTGAAATATACTCAGAAGTCTTCTATGGAAAATGACTCAATTTGGGAGGGGGAGATAGGTATCCTCCTATTGTTTACAACCCTTTTCATGTGTAAAGGAAGTTCATCACTCGTGTAGGTTTTTCTTAATCTCCTATAATCCTCCTCACTTCTTTCCAAGTCGATCTTAGTGATAGCTTGCTTGTTTAACATAAAACACTCTATAATTGCTTCTTTAGTCAACACCACTAATGTTGAACCATTTGAAATTCTTAAAGTCCTGGTGGTCGGGTGATAATATTGTGCCAATACTTTAATAAAATCAACATCTACGAAGAAATTTGGGACTATCAATTTAGTCAAATCTAAGGTCCAAGGATTCAAAACTAGAATCTTGTCATCCCTTTTTCCATAGAAGTACCAAAATAGATCCCACCCTAAGATAGGGATAATTTGGTCTCTACATCCATGGGTTGTATCTTTAAACACCTTTTTGAATCCTTTGTCTACATAATTAGGTAACACATCTAAAATGGATTGTTGTAGGGACCTCTTCTTTGATTTAGAAACTATGGACTCTTCCTTTTTACTTGCAAGTTGAATTCTTTTGGGTGGCATGATGAAGAATTTACCCCTACTTGATTTCTTTAAGTGTCTACTTGTAGAAGAAAATTTAGTTCTTATACACTTGCTACATAGGGTTTCTATGAACTTACCTGACAAAATAATAGCTGTAGAGTCTTCTCACTTGAACTCCTTTTCCTTTGGTACGCTAAGTTGTGTGAATGATTGCCAAAATTTCATCGAGTCCCAAGTAATATTTTTTGTTGAGCTCGGTCACCTCACTATTAAATGTCAATTCATGCAAAATATTTTAGAATCTACCCATATTTTGAGTTTGAATACATGCCTTTCATCTTGGGAAATCAAATGGTGTAATCATTAAATTCTTTGATAAATTTTACCACAGTACCGCTCTATCATTTCAAGACTGCATCAGGGTAATGCTAGCAGTACCGCCACCCCGTGTACACCCCTTTGGACTCCTGCGAGATGATAGGTTAATTGTAGCCGTTGAGTGACTATTCACCTCCATACCACTATGTCATATCAAGACCATTTCAGGGTAGCGGTATGGTAGGGTTAGTAGTACTGCCACCCCACACACACCCCTTTGGACTCCCATGGGACATTAGGTTAATTCTAGTGGTTGAGTGATTGTTCATCGCCATACTGCAATGCCACTATTTACCCCTTGCAGGGCTGTGGTTTACTTTAGTTATTAACATGTTCTCACCACCACCCCACAATATTCATATTTGGTTGCCACAGTATTGCGGTAAGGATTTGTACATTGACCTATATGTCCTGCCATCTTGCGCTTACCTCTATTGACTGCTACAATAGTGTGGTATTGGATTTTATTATGAATGCAATATTTTAGATATCATTTTATTGAAAAGATTAAACAATTTTGTAATTTTGTAGTCTCTCAGTTTTAGTTTTTAGTGCTAGTCAGACCTAAGAGATCGTTTCTTTGTTTGTAATGAGGAGGCTTAGTTCACCTAATGTTAAGATATCTATATGTATTATTAAATCACAAATTTTCATTATGTGTTTGCATCTAGAAAACATATAGGACATGCAAGAAATTATATTCTAACTAAAAAGAATTAATTTCAAATTTTTAACCAAAGTAAGAAAACTGAGAAGAATGATTGAACCTAACTTTAAATGAACTTCAAATCAGTAGCGAACATCTTAGGTTTTGTATACAATGCACCAACATAATAATGATGATTACATTCAGAAATGTATCAGTTAAACAATAGTGAAGAATCCTACCTATACTCATGTCTTTAATATTACATTCAATAATAAATTACGCCATACATATAACCAAAGTTTAGGTGACAAGCTAACCTCTTAAGGTGACAAAACATCATCATAATCATTCGCATTGCCAGCAAGATCAAAATCCTAATTATTTGTGTCTGCATCTATTTGATTTTCTTCCTCATCCTCGTCTATGACATGCAATGCATTCTCTCTCTCAATCTCTTCATTGGTAATCAAAATGTCTTCTTCAAACACTCCATCATTGTCTTCATCCACTTTTTTGAATGTTTCTTGTAAATTAACATATTTCCCTTCAGTCATTATATCAACAACTTCCATGAATTTTCATTTTGAATGAGACTCTATTTGAATGACATACGACCATCTTGGGCTTCTTACATCATCAATTAGAAATGATTGGTTAATTTGAAGAGGGGGAACATATGGCTCATCCATTCTGATAAAAATTGTCATGTATTTGCACGTACAAATCCATACTCATCAAACTGTACTACAAATGGTCAGATCCACTTACATTTTAATAATATAGGACTATTTTCACTATAGTCCACTAGAATAATTTTTTGGATGAATCCAACATAAAATTTATTCTTAGTTTCGTGAAGAAATTCAGCACTAACAACACAGTCGCAATTTATCTTTCCCTTGTCCTTTTCTTCCACTCTTAAATGACTACCATAGGCCCCATTCCACTGAAATGCGTAGCCCATAAATGTGGAGATTGTGAAAGCTCACTTTTCTTTGTTGTTATATTTTGACCTTCTTGTTTTGTGTCACTGACTACATTAGCAATCCATTCTTCAAATTTTGGAAAAGAATCACCTCCAATAAAATCAACATGATGTTTGCGCTTTTGAGGTCAATGTTGCATTCAAGCTTGATTGTCTTCCACATATTTTCTACATAGAATATTAACATACAAATAGTAAGATTGATAATATAAATGTGTAAATGCAATTGAGTAAATAAATTATTGTGTAATTTTTTTTACTTGCGCCACTTATCAAATGAAGATGTGTTTTGAAGAATATAGGCACGTATCACACTTATTTCTTGATGTGATAGCTTGAAGAAACATCCATTACCTTCTAATAATTCACCTGCACCTGTCTCTTCTTCATCATCATCCCATACATGCCAATTGACATTTTTAAAATTCTTCATATATTTTGTGCAAAATCCCATGGCCTCTTTGCATTGAATATCCCTCAGACATTCTGCCTTCCTGTTTTTCCCTACTATGAACAAATTTTTTCAAAACCTTCATATATCATTCTATAGGATACATCCATCTTGTTCTTGTTGGGCCACAATGCTTTAGTTCATATTGTAGATGTATCAAAAGATGCATAGAAATGTTAAATATTGTTGGTGGAAATTCTTGTTCCAATAGACAAAGGACTTCAACAACCTTCTCCCTCAAACTATCAAAGTTCGAAGGATCTAATACATGTAAACTCATTCTATTTAATATTAGGCCCAACCTTATAACTACCAATCTTGGCCCCTTTTCCAAGCTTAATATATTTACCACAATAGGTAAAATATTCTCCATTTTGACATGATAGTCATGGGCCTTGAGGCCTCTTAAGCCATTAATTTAAGTTTGGCTTCTAATACTACTACTTACATATCCAGTGGGAAAGCAAGTATGAGACATCAACTGTAAGAATTGTGCACATTGTTCCTTTGTCCAGACATAAGGAGCACTAGGTTTTCTATATTTTTCATCATCATATTTTTCAACCCAAATATTTTGATGAATCTTTAGTTGTCGAAAGTCTCCGCGTGATGAAATAGTATCAAAAGTACCAAAAAGAGTTTCTATAACAACATAGGCTATATTTTTCTTAGTATGCATAAAGTCAACAATATGCCTAATGGCTATATCCTTAAAGTATGACAACTTATAGAATATGCACAACCTTTTTACACCGCTTTCATTACATGGATCATACCTACTACTGGAAATCCCATAATTTTCAATAAATGAAATTCTTTTTGTCTATTCTCAACAATGTAATCACTTGTTATTAGCAATGGTGCTTCACGATTCTCTTCTTGACCATTGAAACATGTTTTTTTTTATGATATGGATGATCCATTTTAAGGTAAGCACGATGTCCACAATAAATACAATTACAAAAACTTCTTGAGTGCCTCACAAAATCCTTAAAGTTGCAAGAAAGACATCCATGGTATCCATGAACACTGAGACTAGACTATGCCATATGCAGGAAGATCATGAATTGTAAATAGTAAGGAATCTCTTAAAGTGAATTTGATTGAATGACCATCCCTTAAAGATTGAATTGATTCAATTCCTTTCCACAATTCCATTAGTTCATCATATAAGGGCTCTAGATAAGCATCAATTGTATCTGAAGTTACACTTTTTTTCCTGGTAAAATCAATGATAGCATTAAGAAAAATGGTTTTGTTACCAACCATGGAGGCAAGTTATAATTTATTAAAAACACTGGACAAGTTGATCATTTAGTACTTTGATCCAAGAATGGGTTCACCCCATCTAGAGATAAACCAAACCTTATATTACAAGGATCTTGAGAAAAATGAGCCCATCAGTTATCAAATTCCATCCACATCTTAGAATCAGACACATGTCATTATTTTCCATCAGTGCTCTTATTTTGAGTATGCCATTGCATAAGTTCAACAATGTCTCTTCACCTATACATTTAGAGTAATCGTGGGATTACTGAAAAGTGGCGAAGAAAATTTCTATGAACCACAACTGATTTCAACCCTTGTATATACCTCATTTCATGACATTTCAGAAATTCAGTCTCACTTGCAATATTCTTGCAAAATAATACACAACCATTCACACATGTGTGGATGTTTTCATACCCTAAGCCTAGCTTAGTGATTTACTTTATACATTGACTTCATTTTGTTGGAAATGTGGATTCAGGTGGTAACAACAAACTTAATAATGCTAATAATTGTTCTACACTCTCATTTGTCCAACCAAACAACACTTGCAAGTTAAGAATTTGAAGGATTGTTGTCAAACGACTTAACCTACAATTAGCATACACAGGATTTGAAGCATCCTACATCAACTTGGCCCAATCATCATTTAGACCCTCATTCAACATTCTATCAACTTCAAACCCTTCATCTAACATTGCTGCCTCTTCATCTATGTTTGGTGCCACTTCATCTATGTTTGGTGCCTCTTCATCTCTCACACTCTGGACTTCTATCATATCTTCATAATAATTGACATTCCAAGGGCTTATACCACTATGCCCATATCTTATCATATGTTGATAAATCTGACTTCTTTTTTTCACCTTTCCACCAAGACAGTCATTACATGGACATGAATATTTGTCCATGTCCCTCTCATCAGCTATTCTCTCATCAAATGCATGGTATTGATCCCTAGTCAACCTTTGACATTGATCCATTTATAATGTTCTACACATAGCAACAAAAAATTGTAGACTAAGAGACAAAAACTATATTTTTAAATTGAAAGGAATTTCCATAGCAATAGAGTTATAGAGATAAAATAAAATAGAGAGTTTAACTAATGAATTGTAAAAAATAGATTTTTGTAGTTTATATTCAAATTGATGATTACATTGCATTGCACATCTTTCAAACTCAAAGCATTACTTCACACTGCATAATTAATAACTAGATGCTGATAGATGACAAAATTTCAATTACAATATAGTTTTTACAGTCTACCTAAGCAGTTATGCAATTACTTCACATTACATTACTAATAACAAGGAGCAACTGCCAATTGCATTTTCTTGTCATAGCATTCCACGAGATCACATTTCTTTGAGGCATTTTTTCAAAAAGTTCACTGCCTTGTCTATGCTACCACATTTTTCATACATATTATCTACCAAAGCATTTTATCAAACAATTCACCACCTTGTTGCTATGGCTAAAATCCTAAAACAAGTTCTTTCGAACAAGCTATGGATGCTTGGAAAAAATCTATCAAAGAATAATAGTAAGCAATAGCATAAACAAGGAAGTGAACTAGTTAAAAAAATGCCTCAAATAAATGTGGTCTCATGGTGATGGAATTCCATGACAATCCATAACAATTCACTTGTCATGGCATTCCATTAACATGAGACCACATTTCTTTGAGGAATTTTTTCTAAAGTTCATTGCTTTGTCTATGCTACCACATTTTTCATACATGTCTACCAAAGCATTTTACCAAACAATTCACTACCTTGCTGGTATGGCTAAAAGCCTAAAATAGGTGATTTCAAAAAAGCTATGGATGCTTGGAAAAAATCTATCAAAGTAAAATAGTAAGCAACAAGCTATGGTATCATGGTTTTTTTTGGTGCAAAAATTAGCGTGATTTTATTTGCATTTTTTTGCAGGTTTTAAACACATTCTTTTGGCAATTTTGCTATTTGAAATGGGGAAAAATCCCTGTGGTCAATTTTGTGCACTTTTTAATTGTAGGATTCTCATAGTTAGTGAAAAAGGTAGTGTTCATAAAGGAATGGAAAATATGCGTAGAGCCTTTGAATTATACCCATACTATGCAATGGCATTGAATCATTTAGCAAACCATTTTTCTTCACCGCAGGGCAACATTTTCTTGTGGAACAGTTGACTGAGACAACTCTTGTTTCAACTGACCACCATCTTATGAAATCTCATTCATGTTATAATATTGCACGATCCTATCATAGTACAGGTGATTATGACACAACTGGCCACTACTACATGGCATCAGTCAAGGAAAGCCAGAGGCCATAGGATTTTGTGGATAGGTTGAATTGAAGTTGGGAGATCTTAAGAGTTCTCTCTCAAATTTTGAAAAGGTTTTGGAGGTCCACCCTAAGAATTGTGAGAGCTTAAAAGATGTAGGCCATATATATGATTAGAAAGGGAAACAAAGAAGGCTTTGGAAATTTTAAGAAAGGAAACTTTCATAGATCCACATGATGCCCATGCATTTATCAAGACAGGTGAGTTATTAATATCGTCAGATGCCAGTGCAACCTTAGATTCTCTTAAGACACCAAAGTCTCTTTTGAAGAAGAGAAAATAAGAAGTACCCATTCAATTTTTAAACAACATTTGGGTTCTTCATTTTGAGCGTGATGAACTAGAGTTGGCTCAACAAACTTTTATGGAGGCATTAGGAAATGATGTTCTACCTCTACATAAATCTTTGTGGCCAGTTTTGTGCATTTTTTACTTGTAGGATTCTCACAATTAGTGAAAAAGGTAGTGTTCATGAAGGAATGGAAAAGATGCGTAGAGACTTTTAATTATACTCGTAGTATGCAATGACATTGAATCATTTAGCAAACCATTTTTCTTCACTGCAAGGAAACATTTTCTTGTGGAACAGTTGATTGAGATAGCTCTTTTTTTAACTAACCACCCTCTCATGAAATCTCATTCATATTATAATATTGCATGATCTTATCATAGTAAAGGTGATTATGACACCACTAGCCGCTACTACATGAAATCAATCAAGGAAAGCCAGAGGCCATAGGATTTTATGGATAGGTTCAATTGAAGCTGAGAGATCTTAAGAGTTCTCTCTCAAATTTTGAAAAGGTCCTGAAGGTCCACCTTGAGAACTGTGAGAGATTAAAAGTTGTAGGCCATATATATGCTTAGCAAGGGCATGCAGAGAAGGCTTTGGAAATTAAGAAAGGAAACTCACATAGATCCACGTGATTCCCATGCATTTATCAAGATGGGTGAGTTATTAATATCGTCAGACCCTAGTGCAGCCTTAAATTATCTTAAGACATCAAAGTCTCTTCTAAATAAGAGTAGAGAAGAAGTACCCATTCAATTGTTAAAGAAAATTGGGATTCTTCATTTTGAGCATTGTAGGAACCAAAATTTTCATCTAAAGTTCTATTGATTTTGTCATATAAAATCAAGGGTCTCTCTCAGTATTTTCATAAAATTTATGTTTCTGCCATCCGCAAAGTCAAATTAGCCTTTTATTGCCATACCGTTACCATACTTGATCACCCCATACATGCCTTTCCATTTACCTCCTTACTGTGGCCTCCAACAAAGTAACTCACGATAGCGCGGTGAGAGGGTAGCAATATACTATGTTACCGCTATACCATGAAGGGTTGATACCTAGCCCGCGATAAAGTGGGGTCATCATCAGCACTAGCAGAGGGAACCTCTATACCGTAGAGGGTTGGAATGAAGCCCACCGTAGAGCAGTGAAGCAAGAACAAACATAAGGGAGAATCGCTATACTGCAGGGGGTCAGAATGTGGCCCGCGGTAAAGCAGTATAAGGTAGAGAATTGAGTATACACCATGGTACCGCTAGGGAGGCCAAGGAAGTGCACTGTAGTGCAATATAATGACAAGTAAATACTATGTACCGCAGTACCGTGGAGGAACAAAGAATGATGTGTGGTAGAATGGTAATCAACTGTTGGAGCATTAAATGAAGGCTAGTCACATCAATCAACATCAAAATATGAAATTCAAGTCGGTGTGAAGGATTTGAATGATATAGAACTTATATGGACTAAAAGGATGAATTTGAGCACAAATGAAAATGGAGTTACAGGTTAGGGAAGCTAAGGCCCCTATAACTTTCAAAAAATATTCCCTACTATGTCATTTAATTCTATTTCAAAATGAAACAAAGTGGACTAAAAGGATGAATTTGAGCACAAATGAAAATGGAGTTATGCTCCCCGTGCAAAATTGGTGCTATGTTTGGGATAATAGGTGCACTGAAGGTGACTTTGTTGTGTTTAGGGATGACTTTGTCATCAGACTAATTACTGCCCTTGGTTTTCCTACATCGAGGTTACCACAATATTTAATGGAGGTCATGAGACCCATGCAATACAAACCAGACTAGGGTTTCACACACAACTATGTTGATTGGTTTTTAATTGCACAATATACCATCATTAGGGTGTATGGTTGTGATCATGCCCCTCATATTTTACCAAAATTTGTTCCTAGTAGAGTAATGTTCTTAGAATTTATGTGGCAAATGCTCTGGATGGTGCATGATCTCATGAAGAATCAGAGAAAGGGGACTTTCTTGTCTGACTTTTTAGTTTTTTAGGAGTTATCAGTTGGGTCAAATATGCTGGAAGAAGTGCAGAGATTCATAAAATCCAAATTTTCTCTCAAATCAGGAAAAGAGAGAATATGTGATCCAGAGGGTCACATCAAAAATATTAGGACCTTACTTACAAAGAGGGTGATAACACATGCATTTGATCCAAAAGAGGATGTAATAAGGAACCTGGTATATTTTGCAGATGTGTTTGAAACAAGGAAAAGATGGTTAATGATGATGAGATGGGAGGACCAGAAGAAACAAAAAGATAAGAAGTTCAAGGGGTTCTTTGTTGAAGAACCAATTTTTTTGAAAAGGATGCAGTTGGTCCTTGGTAAATTCGATGAACTTTATAAAAAGGTTCAATAAGAGAAATTAGATCAACCATCTTCACCCCAACTACCATCATCCATGACCTCCACTCACATACACCACCTCCATCACCAGTTCATCCATTTCCTCCATCTCCAACTGATGAACCTCCTGCTAAGAAACAAAGAATTGAGTCACTAGTTGAAGCAGTCTTGACTCTGGCTGAGATGAAAGAAGTAGCAAAGCAACAAAAGGTGTTAGAGCCTCATGACCCAAAAATAAGAATATCATAAGAAGTTGTTGATGAGATACAAGATGATGAGAGAATAGTTACTTCTCTACGGTTCATGGAGGATGATGATTTCATCCATACAAGGGAATTCAAATTTTTTTGGATAAAAATGAAAATGAAACAGTTTGATGATAGGCTAAAGATTAATCTCATTGGGATTGATGATTCAAAGCATGCAGAGGTGCAGGCCCAAACAATGGTAGAGTTGGATATTGATAACATCAATATTACTCCCAAAGAAGCAAGAGAGTTGGTGCTAAATAGTAATATATTGATCATACCTGGAATGGAACTCTCCAAGGTGTTTCTATTAGATCAAATCAGAGCCCAAGATGATCCAAACTTGGTTGCAGAATTTGATTTAGAAGGAATTTCAGGCAAGGATACAATCCTACAACCCAGAGCCTTGCCCTATGGATGAAGCAGAAGAACACAAGGAAGCCAAGGCTTCTAGATATAGTACAGGAAATGAGAGGATCTACAATGGTCAGGACAATGAAGGACACTACTCCAATAGACACAACAACCATAACTATGCATTCAACCATGTTTACAAAAGATGTAGTAGAAAACATGGAAAAGAAGATAACAAAGTATGAGAAAAGACTCAAGTTATCAAATGATGAAATAAATAAGTTATTCATTGAAAATTTTAGATTAAAGCAACAATTGCAGCAAGCCACAAATGTAAAAGGAGATGAAATAGTTGTCTATCATCCACCTGCTCTAGTTGAAGATCCACAAATTCAACAGTTGAAAGAAGAGATTGAAAAATTGAAGAAACATAATATGGATGATGTCAAGCAACACATCTTGGGTACCTTAAAGGAAATATTGAAGCACAGAGTTGAAGTTTTAAAAGAGAAGATAAGCGGAGTATATGAGGGTTTTAGTCATTTGGTGAAAGATTTGGAACAAATAAATACTAATTCCCCTATCTTAGAGGAATTACAAAAAAGATGGCAGCCCACTTACCATATTTCAACCACTTTGTGCAAAGCAACACAAAGGGATCCTGATGCACCTCCGAGATTAAAGCCTACTTAAGAGATGGTGAAGGGAGTTATTGATGAGCATAAGTATTTGATTAACATGAAGAATGTAGAGAATATACGGAATTCATTTGATTCAATAAAACATAGTTTTAGTTCTTTGATCATTAAAGGTGATGGACAACTCAAGGGTGTGGATGAATGGAAGAATGAGTTTGATGAAATGGTTCCTCAATGCTTGACATGTATTTAGGGTGATGGTGATATCAATCTAGAGAAATTTCACACTCTGCTTGATGGAATTATGACATTGGATAATAGTTATACAAAGTTTGTTGTAGATGCCATAAATTTTCTCGACAATAGATGGAAGAGCCACCTTACAAACTTCATTGCTGCACAAGAATTCAAGTGGTCGAATGACTTAACAATAAGCAAATGGCAAGAAAAATATTTGGGCTTAGATGAGGATTGATCAGTGTCATCATGAGGGAGAATATATCATAAAGTAAGGGCTTTGCACATGTCTTAGATGACCACGAGCTTCTTACTTGAAGATTAACGGACTGAAGCATGTGTTAGTTGTTTGGTTATTTCTATTTCTTAATTATACTTTGTTATTACAAGACACAACCTTTGGTCTGAAGCTTGTTTGCCTCTCATATAAATACAAGAGACCAAGACCAAAAGGGAGATCATTAGGATAGATAGAAGAAGTAGGTGAATAGGGATTGATACAATGTTTACATAAAAAAGGATCAAGATGTACATGTAAATTTTGAAGGAGTTAATGGAAAATTTCTGATTCAGTGGCTCTATGTTGGTATCAATTTTTTGTTAAGTTAATTGAAGATATTATTAGTTTATCTCCATATTTAATATTTCTCTATTGTTTAAATTGATATATCAAGCATATTTTCAATTTATCAGAGCACATTTGTTGTATTTGTGTGGCATAATTAATTGGGTCTTTCAAGTAAATATTAAAATCATCTTGATTATTCACAACTTAGAATTATTATTTTGGATTATTTAAGAAGAATCTGATAAATACATCCCTGCCTGTTTATACGAGTTATAAACATAGAAGTGCCAAACAATTAGAATTATTGCCAGTTACAAGTCACTTAACTATGATTTCTATTTGACTCCATATACCCAACAAAGCACTAGTCCCCCACATTCCATCATTTAGTTTCACTTCATTTAAAATATTTCACATTTGTTAACTGAGCATATTTCTTTGATATTGCTTATACAATCTATACCAAAATAAGAATTCATTTATCCACTGCCAACTTCGATTGTGGATAGATTGCTTTAGGGAATAAATACAATTCAAATCTGTTTCATTCACATAGGTATACCCGCCTAGGTCTGGTAGTTCTTGAAGAGAAGAAGGTTTAATTTCATCATTTGACCTTGTACGCTAGACAAAAAAGTTGTGAGAGCTTGGTAACCTCTCATGGTTCAAACCTACATTTTTGAGACCTAACAAGCGTGATGAACTAAATTTGGCTCAACAAACTTTAATGGAGGCATTAGGAAATGGAATTTGGGTTGAATTCATAAATAAAATCTCTAGTTCCAATTCTACAATTTTTCCTGTGCTCTTTATGTTGGGATTATGGAGCCTTACAACATGAGCATGAAGTATGGATGGTTTTTGTTGGTTTTTCCTATGTTGTCATTGATGTCAACATGGTGAAAAATCTTGATGGATCAATATGCTGGTATTTAAGTCCAAAATTCACCGCAAGATATGATATGACTCTAATCTCTTAACCATGTTATCATGACTCATTCAGACAACTATATCCTGGATCTTGAGATGTTTTTGATTGTGAGTAGAAAGTTATCTCTGATAGAGTTCAAATCTGTATTCTACTGTTGTTTGTTTCTCGACATACTATGTGGGAGAATCCACATTTTATTAAGGTGAATATTCTTATGTTGTGGTTTTGTTGATAGTCTCTATGTTGGTGGTATGAAGGGAAATTAATGTGTTATTAGATCCAAAAGGTGTTTTCTTTGAGGATTATTTGTTGGTTTGGAGAATTTTGTTCTAGTCTTGGTTGACTTAGCGTATGCAATACATTATGGAGACTAGTTATGTCTTATGGATGTTAGCCGACTTGGTACAATGCACTACATGGATAAAATGTTTTATGGTGCCGAAAAAGAGAGTTTTGATTATTTTGTTTTCATCTAATTAGGCTGAGCTAATTGATGATTAAGATATACTTGTATATATATAATATGTTTTGAGGAATGAGATAAGTAGAAAAAAGAAAGCAAGTGTGGAAAGTGGAAAGAGGTTTGAAGTGTGAAGTGTAAGTGAAAGGTCTGAGCCTAAATGCTTTATTAGTTGTGGATTAGAGGAGATTTGTTGAGCGACTGCTGTGTGAGGCAATACTTCATATTCTAAGCTTCATTCTAAGTGAACCTGCACATTGAAGGTGTATCCTATTAGTTCAATCTCTTGGCAGTGAGCCACTATCTTTGTATCTTGGCAGTCAACCATCTTTTGTATTCAAGCAGTGAGCCTTTTTAAGGATACTGAGTCCTGGAAGTGAGCCCTGTAATATTTTGTATCCGGATATAATATATTGTGAGTTAACCCTCACCGTGGTTTTCCCTTTTTTGGTTTTCCACGTAAAATTTTTGGTATTCATGTGTATGGTTGCATTGATTTGTTTCTATCTTCTCTCTTGCTGATTTAGTTAGAATTGTGATCATGGTTAGATGGATTTTATGTGAATGGTTTTATGGAATACCGATTCACCCCCCCTCTCAGTATTCTGGATGTTCAACAATTGGTATCAGAGCTTGGTTCCTCAGAAGAAGCCTAACAGCTTGAGGAAGGTTCCAAAATTTGAGTATAAGAAATTTTTTCCTCCAGAAGTGGTCTCTATTGGATATTCAGAATAAATAGAAGATCTGAAGGAAAGGTTGATGAAAGCGAATGAGTATATTGAAAAATTGAAAAGTAAAAGTGTTGAAGAATGCAATTTATTGGTCAAGGAAGATGAAATTATCTCCAACTTGCTGTGAAATTATATCCAGCTTGCTGCAAAAATTGGATGAAAAGAAAAAAATTGAAGAATTTCAGGAAATTGAAATTCAAAGGAAGATAGATGAATGCATAAAGCTTGAGGAAGAAGCAAAAATCTTAAGATCTAATCTGGAAAAGGAAAGAATTTTTGAAGAAAAATTTAAGATAAGCTAGACAATGCTTGATGAATTGATTACTTCTCAAAGGTCAGCAATGGATAAGAGTGGTTTAGGGTTTGAGGAAGGTCAAAGTTCTAAAGAAAAGCAATCTATTGATAAGAAGACTGATTGCAAAGATGGATAAATCAAGGATCTAAGAAATAATTCCTAAAGAACTCCTATCAAGTGACATGATGCTAAAAGGTATTTATCTTTCAATGGTGTCTATTATTCTTGAAAGAAATTTGGTCATAAGGCAAAGGATTGCAAAAGTAAAATGAATGATTCTTTATCATTCTCTGAAAAATTTCTTATGTGCAAGAAGATTGGATATAAAGTTAGTCTATGTGAAGATAGGTTGAACAAAAAAGAGAATGGAAAGAAGAATGATGTTTGTTGTAAATGCAACAATCTGGAACATCTTGTTAATAACTGCAAAAGAAGAAAAAATAATTATCCAGAAAAGAAGCATGATCAAATCATTGATCCAAAAGAAGCAAGAAAGGAAATGAAAAGGACTTGGAGAAAGGAAGGAAAGCAAGTTGAATCATCAGTCTTATCTATGTCAGCCTCTGATGCAGATACTCCAGTTAATTTCTAAGTAAAGCAGTAGCTAAGGGGGAGCAATTATTAGAAAATCTAATCAACCCCCTCATCGATACTTGTGTCACATCATGAAAGAAGTATATTTAATGTGATAAGGAAATTAAGGAATTTTTTCTCAGTCGCATGTGTGAAGGATAGATTCTACAAAATTTGAAAGAATGGAGGCATACACAATTTTTGAGGAAATATACTTGCAATTTGAAGCATTTATTACAAAATCATTTGGAATGGAAGGAATAAATTTGGATAATTCAAGAGGCTTATGCACTTTTGGAGAAGCATGCAAAGGAATCTTAGAGAGCAATTTATATTTTTTAGGGTTTGAAGAAAAGAACAAGTGGATTCAAAGTGAGCTCCAGAAGCAGGATATATATACAATTATTGTTGGAATTTATAGAGGTATTTCTGTTTGCACAATCTTTCACTTTTATTGCTATGGATAATTCAAAGGTTGTGAATATTGTGGATAAATAGAAAGTTAATTTGAGAAGATATTTGAAGGATCTTTCAAAAGAGTTCATTGGTGCATTCTATCACGTCCCTTTGAGAGTGGTTCCCATAGAGGATATCTATGCATTTGTTTATATTAAGATAAAAGAAATGTCATCAGTTTAGTTGAGCATGCTATGGGAAAGTGAATTGGAAGAGAGCCATGATGCCTACAAAGTGTTAATTGAGAAAAAAGTTGGTTGTTTGGAAGAAAATACCTTTGTTTGAATTTGAAAATAAGTATATTTAAATAGTCTTAAGCAGAATTCACGATGAATCTTTGTGGATTGATGAGGCACATTTGATTACTCGAGAAGCTATCAGAGATGTAACTGGTTTGTGTTCCTCAAGACTAGTTTCCAAATGGAAGGCTATGGATGAGCAAGAGATAATTAAGGTTACCGGTGTGAATCTTGAAGGGAAAGAGATTGATTTGAGACCAATTTTTGATCTGATAATAAGTTATGCTACTATGGTCATCGGTCACAAAGTTTGTATCCCTAATAATGACCTCATAGTTTCTACTACTGTTGTACATACTGCTATTGATATGGTTAAAAGAGGTATGGATTATGATTTGTGTGAATTACTTCGTATACATCTTTTGAAAAATTTAAAGGAAATCTAGAAGAGTAAGAAGAATACATTCTGGTATGGAAATCTTGTTGTCTGTCTGCTCTTTTCCTTTTTGAGAGTGTTATTGGTAATATGAAGGTTAGAATGGTCAAATACATAGCCTATTACCCATCAAATCAAGAACTTCATGATAAATCTTGGTAGCTCGAATGCACAAGAGACTGCCCTTGCTGCATTCTTTGGAACATTTCAGATGAGGATGAACAAAAGGTTTAGGATTCCTATAAGTGTTGTTGAAAGGTACTCCAGAAGCATTAATTTTCTTGTGTCTACAAATTTCTGTCACATGGAAGCAATTGAATCAAGGTTGGTATGCATATCTGAATTAGATTATGAAGTGTCAGAGGCTGAAGTTGATAATTATGCTAAAATTCTTTTGGAAATCCCTAAGAATCTCAGTGTAGAAGGTACCTCCGATAGCACAACCAGAACAGGGAAGAAAAGGAAGAGCGTTGTTAAGCAAGAAGTTGTAGAAAAAAGAGAGTTTGAACATGAGCATGAAAGAATAAATATTCAAAAAGCTTTGGAAGAATTGCAGAAGGTTATTCTTCGTGCTAATTTTGATTCATCTATTTCTGTTGTGGAGAATCTCAGAGGCATGATTAATTCTTTGAAGGTATACATCTCCGGACTTGAAGTACCTATTGAAATTAGGTCTGATTAAGTAAATTTGGAAGATATCAAAGAAAAATGTGCAAATGAACACAACCAAGTGATGAAGGAATTGGAGAGTGTACACGGTTGTGAAGAAGAGGCACATGCACTACTTTCTTTTTGCCTAGATTTGTCAGGAAGTACACTAAACATAAGAAATGAAATAAGGATGAGTGAATCCTAGATGAGCATTCAGGAAGATACATACAAGTTAGCAGAAGATAGAGATAATCAGAGGTGGTCCTACATCGTGTAGCTTCAGCAAAAAATATTTTCTCTATAGGATCAAAGGACAAAAGTTATCAAGAAGTTTGTGGCACTCAAAGACATGATTAAACTCAGGCACACTTTTGTTTCTAGTGCTCTTGGTTGTATTGGTGAATTATCAGAGATTAATCTTAATCCCAATACTCTAGTAGATGGTATAGATTCCTTAACTAAAATTGAGCTATTACACAAGACTCTTATAAGTGCAAAAGATTCATGGGAAGAAGGAAAATCATCGTGGAAGGTCATCTTGGAGAGTTTCAGATGTTCTTTAGGTTAATTTTGTGTTGTGTTCGTATCTTTTTGGTCATATTTTGATGTATAGATATACCAAACCCCCGTCCTTTGTCATTGGTGTCAAAGGGGGAGAGATAGAGAGATAGAGAGATAGAAAGATGAAGAGACAAAGGTTAACAAAGGAAAACCATTTTTGTGAAGAACAATTTTGATAGGGGGAGTATTCAGAGTATTCAGTTGCAATATATTGGAAAATGATTTTGTCATGCATGTTGCCATCAATGCCAAAGGGGGAGATTGTTGGGATTTATGGAGCCTTGCAACATGAGCACAATAGGGGAAATTTACATAAAAAATGGGCCTCCTAAGGAACTCTAATTTTTTTTTTTTTTATCTCAAATAATAAAAATTATTTAAATATAAAAAATCTAAATTACTTAACTACATGAGTTAAGTGGGGACACATGTTTCTATTATAATTCCTTAAAAAACTCAAGTCCATTGTTTTTTTAAAAGTGGTAACATATATTTCTATTGACAAACTCAAGTTCACTTTTCATTTTAGATTATTTCTTTTCTTGATTTTTTATTTTTTATTTAAAAATCTTAAACTTAAGTTCATTTTTTAAAAAAGTGGTAACATATATTTCTATAATAATTTATTAAAAAAATCAAGTTCACTTTTTTTTATTTTATATATTTAGATTTATTTTGTTATGTAATATATTTAAATAAACATGTTTATAAGTTTTATAAACAGTGGCAAAGGACAAGTAACTTTTGATATTTTATTTTATATAAATTTTATATATTAAATCAAGTTTCATATTATAGATTTAGATTTATTATGTTAAATATGTTTATAACAAGTTTTATGATTTTAAATATAGTGTAGTTTTTTTTATCTTGTTTAGAAAAATAGATATTGTGTTAAATAAATAAAATAGTTTTTAAGTAGTTTTAAAATTGAGGAAAATAAATAAATGAATAAACAATTATGTACATATGATCATTATTATTTTTTTCAGATTTATTATGTTAAATATGTTTATAACAAGTTTTATGATTTTAAATATAGTGTAGTTTTTTTTATCTTGTTTAGAAAAATAGATATTGTGTTAAATAAATAAAATAGTTTTTAAGTAGTTTTAAAATTGAGGAAAATAAATAAATGAATAAACAATTATGTACATATGATCATTATTATTTTTTTCAGATTTATTATGTTAAATATGTTTATAACAAGTTTTATGATTTTAAATATAGTGTAGTTTTTTTTATCTTGTTTAGAAAAATAGATATTGTGTTAAATAAATAAAATAGTTTTTAAGTAGTTTTAAAATTGAGGAAAATAAATAAATGAATAAACAATTATGTACATATGATCATTATTATTTTTTTCCATATATTTATAAATAAATAAATATTAGTCAAATATTAAAAAGTATGGACATAATAATAATTATTGACAATAATAAATAAAATTAAAAATTATAATATTGTTTGGTTAATAAATCTAAGATCAATTATTAAATAAGCATATATTAGTATATATTAAAATGTTCTTGATCTTTTACACTCCGCTTTTGAGATTTATGAACTTGGATAAATTACGTAGCTTAGATGGACGAGTCAACTATGTCAATGTTACAGATGAATTTTATTACAAATTAATTTCATTCCAAATTATTAAAATATTTTTAAGAAAATTTTTGTTAAAATATTTTTGAAATGCTTTTTATATATTTTTTGTTTTAAGAATGAAAATATTTTTTAAAAAATATAATAATTTCTATAATAGAACTTAAGAATATAAATCTAAAAAACAAAAAGAATATTTTATATTTAGAAAGATGAATGAGATAGAATAGGATATGTAGAGTTAAATTAACCATCATGCGTTAATTCATAGGATTTTAGAAAGTTTGATTTTATAAAATAAATAATTCTATTTTTATTTTGGATGATGTCACCGTACAGGGTGATGTCATCTTTTAATTGATTTTTGATAACTCAAAAAGTAGATGATGTCATCCTTAGGAGGCCCATTTTTTATGTAAATTTCCCCTAATGACTAAGTCTTCCTATTGTGGGTCTTCCCTTGTGGACTTCTGTTCGCTCTCCTCTTCCATTCTAATCACTTTCATCGATAGCTAGGTCCATGCTCTCGCTTGTATCATGCGCTCCATGATCCCATTTTCTTTTTGAGTTCATGCCCGAAAAGCCAAGTCTAAAATATTATGTAGGCCAAACCATGCAGGGGTTTGTCTATGGACCACCCCACCACCATCGCCATAAATCAAAATAGCATGTGGACTCCATCGGTCCGCCCTGTGGACTTTGACCTCGCCATCCCCCATCAAGCTCGTGAGTGAAACATGACCAACGAAAGTGTGTAACAAACACTTCTTTGCAGGCCGCCGTCTGTAGCCCATCATCAACTAATTTCCATTTGCAAATGACCATGTTTTTCCTTTTTCCCACCTTGTGGAACCTGATCCTTCCTTTGCCACCTAAAATGATTAATGCCAGGTCTCTTGTGGACCCACTAGTGTGGGCCACCTCCTGTGGGTTGCAATCCCATTCCTACCATCCCTGAACGACCTTTCAATGGTCCCTACCTGCAAACTTCCAAATTCCTAGACCATCCAAGCCACTTGCAGGTCCTGCATTACGGGATTCCTCTTAGGGGTTTCTGCCTTTCGACTGTTGTTTCTCAACGATGGAGCTCCAAACATCTGTGGTGCCCCTGCTTTTGCATTCCTTGTACTTGCATGAGAAAAGTGACCATTTGTATTCCTACAAAGACCTCATAGATGATTTCTCGAGTGCCAAATGCCTTGGATCCTTGACCGCTCTCCAAACTTCCAATGCAGAGTTCTGAGTGCAGGTGGCCATCTGTAGCCACCATACCCTCAATGCTATTTCACTTCTACTTCCTCTTGATGGTTGCCAGCCTAGGGAAACCTATATCCCTAGGCCTGCATCCCTATATTTGACACAAATGAGCATAAAACAGTGAACGTTAATGAATTTTATGATCTTTTCAAGATGAATTACTGGATCTAACCTTTGTTTTGCAGGATTTCACTAACGCTTCCCTAATTTTTATATGGATATGCTTACTACACCTTTGCTTCCAGGATTTACTGAATTTGTTGTGGGCACATCAGGGTAGTTTGCAGAGAAGGAGAAAGGAAAGAAGACTGCCAAAGCACCGAGGGGAAAAGAAGAGAAAGATCAAATGAAGTATCAGTTCCATGGGGTGGAAGTCACCTCCAAGGTCACCTCTACATGAAATTTAGTATCAGATACGAACCTGTGGCATGTAGATATAGATAATTCGACGAATAATCACAAGCAACCCCACAATTGAGAATTCCCAAAAGATCCGAAAGAGTGGCCTAGCCAAGGAAATCAACTTCCCACCTACACTTGTAGATCCAAAGTTAGTGATGGAATGCAAAGAGTGCTACCATAGAGGCAACAGGAAAATTATAGATCACCAGGGCAGGGTGTTGGCAGATTTGTCTACCCAATCCATAGATTAAACTTTCCATATCCGTAAATTTGACCCAATGGAGGAAATAGAGCAGGGATACACCAAGAACATGTGGAAAGTAGACCCCTTGGGATGCAAGAAGTTGATCAACCAACATTGGTTGAAGGAAAAGAGGGGTAGTGCTACCAAGGTACCACAAGAGCTTTTCAAGAGTGACTTCCATGAAGAATACCATGATCTGGTCACTCTATTAAGTAGGGTAATGGGCCTCCCTAGTATTTCTTTCTTCAAAGAATGGATGTTTTATTTCATTGAGGATATCATCCATGGAAAAAAAAGTTTCATTGGGCCAAGATCATCAGCGACACCATGCATGCACAATTTAATGCCATAAAGAAGACATCCCAATTCTACAAGACCTCCTATTTGGTATACCTATTAGCTGAGGAATTCCCATACAAAGGACACTTTGTTGGACAAAATCCAAATCCAGGAAGAGGAGAGCTCAAAGTGTATGACCGCTACTTGCAATTGTAGTACAAGAAATTCAAAAGAGAATATCAGAGGGTGAACAATGCCTTCATAGGGCATATAATCAGACTCCTTGGAGGATATTTTCAGAGAAGAGTCTTGCACAGTGCTTTGGAATTCATTCAGAGGTTCAGGTTCCTATTCATCCAGTTGCCAAAATTCACATATATCATAACAGAGGGTTTCTTTGAAAAATGCTACAAGCTGCCCCAGTACCCTAATGACTGAATGGTTATATTGGAAGTCTCTTGGTAGCTACAGAATGCTCACACTCTATTGAGTGATAAACACTGGATAGGGATCCCCTATGCCCTCAACTTCAGGCAAGGAATGTATGCCATCCCTGCTGCCTTGTGCACAAAGTACTCAAAAAAGGAGATAGTGGAGTATCATTTGGACCTCCACATGGCCAAACCAAGGATGGACACTTATGTCAAGCTAAAGAAATTGGTCAGAAAATAGAATGCTCATCTACCCCACATAGAAGATTTCTAGGACAACTGCAAAGATGAAAAGGAGGTGAGAATGTGGCATTATATGCAGATGATGGCCCAATTTGTGCAGTCAATTAACCTATTCCTGATGCATGATCAGATTGTGGAAGAAGAGGATACCATCCTTGATGAGAGATTTGATGCTATGGCCAATTTGTTGTTGCCACTGATAGATTGGGATGAGGAAGATGTCAATGACTTAAAAATTGTAACAAGGCCCATAGAGAATAGGACAAGACAATGGGTAGATGCCCAAATTGCTCAACTCAAATTGCAAGGAGTTGTGTTGACAAATGGTGAGCTCGTAGATGAGCTCGAAATAAAAAAAATATCAGATCAATTGATGCCCTAACAGAAGAAACTCCTAAACCCCTTCCAACGACCAGATCGAGAAAGAGAAAAGATGTGTTTGAGTGTTAGCCCAAACACAAAGTCTATACACGAAAGGCTTCAAAGGGACAATCCTCAAAAAAGGAAAAGAAATTGGGAGGATTCAGTGAGATGCCAACAATTGAGGAGGATCCCCAGCATGAAGGATAAGAAGACGTTGAACGACTGTAGTCATAATCCAAGGGGATACTCGATGTCAAAAATTGAAGTATCCCATATGCTCCAATAATCATCACCAAATTGAAGTGCCCAAAATTTTGAGTCCAACACAACTTGAATGGGATGAAAAGGAGTTCGTATGCCCAAGTTATGGTCGGTCAAACCTTGGGTCAAAGTCATAGCTAAGGGTGTCAAAAAAGTGAAAAAAATGATCGTCTCAAAAATTGATGGAAACAACGTCAAATTGAAGAGCTCGACAACACGAACCCAATGACATTCATTTCGTCGAAATCCAACATCATACGCCTAAGATATTGACAACAAAAGTTGGGTTGACTACATGGGCCAAGGTTGACAACAAAAGTTGGGTTGACCAAGTGGGCCAAGGTTGACAACAAAAGTTGAGTTGACCAAGTGGGCCAATTCAGTATAGCTACTGACATTAGCACAATGACTGAATAGTTCATATGGTACATAAGATGATGTGGACCAATCGGCGATTGACATGTGGCAGCTAGCTGTACAAGTGATGTGGCGAGGTTGTACAACATAGTCAACGGACGAGACAACCCAGTCAGCATTAGGGTTTTCTTCATCAACAATGATGTGTCTCCAATGGTGAATCACATTGTGCCATGTGGCACCTCCTCAGCATGCCACATGGCACCCCTTCTCCTCCCTCGACTGACTCGACAGTTTGGTAGTTTGTTAAAAATGGTATGTGGGGGGATTCGATCCCCCCACCTTTCATCTCCGTTTCGTCCGCTCAACTGTTATACCATGCTAACTGCGCTTTACTATATTTGGTGGCAAGTTCATTTTGTTGAGTAAATAGTTTTGAATTGGTTGAAAAAGGTCGGTGGGGGGGTCGAACGTTGGACCCCTCACCATGTAAAATTATAATTGACCGTTCGGCCACCAAGTTCTTTGGGTATATATATGGGCTAAGTCAGTTTTGACAAACAATTAAGCCCAAATTCCTTAAGAAACAAAAAAATTACCCTTGATTTAAATAACAAATTAGCTCCCTTAAAACAAGACAAACTAAATATCAATTGTACAAGCTCGTGAATAACATGTTAGAGGGCTTTAACAAATTATTGATGATTTGAGGATTATTTTAAGGGGGGATTATTGTTTTCATATGTAAAAAAAAGGAAGATTATAGGAGATTTGTACTTGTATGGGTAATATTGTAAAATCAATTGGTTAGTAACCAATTTGGGTAATATTGGTGTATAAAAGGGGGTTGTATAGGATGGGAAACGTGAAGTGGCGACTTAGAGAGAATTATTCTTAGTGAAATTTTGCTCAAATTTTGTGCTTTCAAGGAGATTGTTCCTGTGCACTTTGGAGGAGTTTTTCAAATTTCTTGCAAACTAGGGAGAAACCATGCCAGATTTATGTACTCATTTTGTGGTGAATTGAGAGGGGCCTGAAGACGTAGTCATTTTTACGGTGAACTCCGTTATCAAATCTGTTTGCATTTCTCTCTTCTCTCTTATTCTAAATTTCATCACTTTGTTATTTACGTTTATTTAATTAAGGTTTGTGTGTTAATTTTGTTTGTAAAGCTTGAAGCAATCATTGTAATTGTTAAAGAATTCAAATAGCAATTGTCATAGATCCTATAATAGATCAAATTTGGTATGAGAGCTTTGTGTGACTAGTATTGTAGAATTGGATGCTAACACATTCTAGGAAATAGTGAGGTGAAGGAAAAATTGAAGAATACAATCCTGAGATCGAAAAAATGGCTTTGCCAAAGATGGATGAAACTAAAGCTAGAAAAAGTACTGAGCATGAGCTTGATGATAAGTCTTTTTAGCAAGCCTTTCTTGACATGAAGGCTATGGTGGAAGAGATTTATGTGGAAAAGAAGAAGCATGAAAAGGGAGGTTCTTTGAAGCGAGAAAAGAAGGAAGATCAAAAGGACAAAGAAGAAAAAGCTCCAGAAGCTTCATCTTCCCCTTATTCTTCTTCCTCTTCTACTACTGTTAAACCTTTCAAGAGCAAGTCAGCCTATTATTAAATTGGATGTAAAATTTAAATTTCCTAAGTACTGTGGTGAGTTAAATTCTGAAAAGTTAGATGATTGGATCTGGCAGGTAGAAATGTATTGTAGGATTCAAGGCCTAACAAAAGATGCTTCTATGATTCGGTTAGCCACTCTTTGGTTAGGAGGTACAACTCTCACCTAGTGGGAGAGTAGGACTTGGGAGGAAATTGCTCGCCATGGTAAGGTTAATATGACTTGAATGGAATTTGTTGCTTCCCTCAAAAATTAGTTTTATCCTTTAGGTTATATGCAACAATTAACCATGAATTGGAAAAACTTTAGGCAAGGTAAGAGTTAGTATGTCCAAGATTACACCCATGAGTTTATAAAATGAGCTATTGCTTTAAATGTTCCATTGTATACTCAAGATACATTACTCAAGTACATAGGTGGTTTGCATTCTTACCTAAGACATACTATTCTAATGTTGAGTCCTAATAATTTGGATGAAGTGTTAGTCCAAGCTACTCATTTAGAGTCAAGGGGTAAGAACACATTCAGTGATAATTTCTCAAAGAAACCATTTAATTCTAAGGGGAAGTCTAAGGTTAAAGAAAAAGACAAAGATAAAGGCAAAGGGAAGAAGAAAGCTATAGTTAAGAATGAGGTTGATAAGCCCACATGCTCCCATTTCAAGAAAGAGGGGCATGATGGTTCAAAGTGTTGGAAGTGGCATCTTGAATTAAGGCCGAAAATATACAGAGGCAATAAAGGCAAGCAAAAGACTGCTGCAGTGATTCAACAAGATCTTGGATTTGACTTTGGAGATGAAACACAGATTGTTGTTGTCGGGGTCCAAGGTAAAGGGAAAGGTATAATTATCTCTTTTGATGCAAATGTTTCTAATGAAAATGCAAGAACATTTAAAGTATCTACTCCTCCTAAAGGTGATAAACAATGGAATGAATTGTTTCATATTCAAGTTGTAACTAAGCACGCTAAGATTGACATACTGTTTGATATGGGTTCTCAAGTCAACTTAATATTTGAAGAGGTGGTAAAGAAAATTAATTTAACTACAATACCTCATCTAAAGCCATATCCGCTTGGATGGGTTTGCAATGATGCTCAAATACAGGTAACGAAACAGTGTAAAATGAAATTTTCTATCACTGTAAACTTTGTTGATGAGGTAGAGGTAGATGTTGTTCCTTTGGATATTTGTGGGATTTTGTTAGGGAGTCCTTATCTGTATGAAAAAAAGAAAATCTTTTATAGGGGGAGAATAAGTATCATCTCTTTAAAAATGGGATAGAATACATTTTACGTGCACACAAAGTTAAGACTAATCTTGCACTAGTCAATCCTGGTTAGATGAAAAGGTTGGTCAATTCTAGTAAGAACTTTGTATTAATACTTGTAAAACCCAAAGAGGATGAAAAAGTTGAAGCATTTAAGGGGTGTGATCCAGAGTGTAAAGATGAGATGGTCAAAAGCTTATAATGACTTATTTCAAGAGTTGGTTGAAAAAGGAGTCATCTGTCCTAGTACATCTCCTTGTGGTTCTCCAATCATGTTGGTTCCAAAGAAAGATGGATCTTGGAGAATGTGCATCAACTATCGAGCCCTGAACAAGATAATGATAAAGAACAGGTATCCTCTTCCCCGAATTGATGATTTACTAGATCAGTTAAAACATGCAGTTTAATTGACTAAGTTAGACTTGCATAGCGGATATCATCAGATAAGAATTGTAGAAGATGACATTTGGAAAACTGCATTAAAGACAAATTAGGAACCGTTCAAGTGGTTGGTCATGCCCTTCAGGCTTTGCAATGCACCAGCTACATTTATGAGAGTCATGAATGATGTCTTTCATCCTTTTATTGATGATTTTGTCATAGTCTATCTAGATGATATTCTTGTATTTAGTGGATTTTCCATGGGAGCAGTGCTAATGCAAGGAGGTAAACCAATCTGCTATCACTCTGAGACCTTTTCAGGTGCAATAATTAACTATCCTACTTATGATAAATAACTTTATGCATTAGTTCTGAGTTTTAAAAAATGGAAACACTACTTAATGGGGAAAGAAACTGTAATCCACACTTATCACCAGCCACTTCAATATTTGCATTCACAATCTAAATTGCAACAAAGTAGGCACTTTAGGTGGATGGGTTTTCTTCAATAGTTTCATTTGGTAATTAAGTACAAGAAAGGTTCCCATAAAAAAGTAGCAGATATGTTGTCTACGCCTCCTGTTATGAATGATTTGATTATCCTTAAAGGTAGTTCCATGGTATATGAAAGTTTTCAGGAATAGTATGCTAATGATGAAGACTTTTAGGAAATCTATTCAACTCTAATTGCAGGAAAACATGTAGAAGAGAAAGATTACTATGTGTAGGATAAACTATTGTATCACTTGGGAAATTTATGCATTCCAAAAGATGAAAAATCACAGGTAATCAGAGAAACACATACCTCATTAATTGCAAGACATTTTGGGGTAAGCAAGACAATCACTCAACTACAAAAGTATTGTTACTAGCCTCGTATAAAAGAAACTGTAACTAAGTATATTACAGGATGTGTCATGTGTGCAACAAGTAAGCCTAGTAACAGGAAATTGGGGTTGTACACACCTCTACCTGTACCATCCTGTCCATGGGAAATTGTTTCAATGGATTTTGTAAGGGGATTACCAATGTCTAGGAAGGGACATGATTATTTGTTTGTAGTAGTTGATCAGTTCAACAAAATGTGTATCTTAATGCCTTGTAAAAAATAGGTCACTGCTGAACTGACAACTCAAATGTACTTTCAATTTGTATGGGTTCATTTTGGGTTACCTAATTCTATTGTATCAGATCGAGATTCTCGATTCCTAGGGGAATTTTGGTCAGCTTTGTGGGGACTCATGGACACCAAACTGAAGAAGAGTACAACCTTCCATCCATAGACGGACAGACATATAGGGGTAGTAAACATGACAGTTGTGCATCTACTAAGAGGTTACTGCAACAAAAATCCCAAGCTGTGGGATGAGAGTCTTCATTATGTGAAGCATATTTACAACCACGCAGCACACTCTTCTACAAAGAGGTCTCCTTTTGAGACTTGCTTCGGTTATGTGCCCAAACCACTGATGGATTTTTCTTTTGGGAAGGAACATATTGAAGATGGATGCCATGACGCTGAGAAGGCTTTAAAGTTCATCCATAAATTCCAAGTGATTCATTAGGAAGTGGAAGCATAGATGGATAAGAGTCAAGCCAGATACAAGGCTTGACATGATAAGCATCACATCGATCATCATTTCTGGGTTGGTGACAGAGTTTGGTTACATATCAGCAAGGAAAGAATGCAAGGAAAAGGAAGGAAACTCAAGGTGATTCGGTATGGTCCCTTTGAGATCTTGGAAAAGATTGGAACCAACGCCTTCTACCTTAATCTTCCTCCATACATGCATATCTATTCAGTTGTCAATGTTGAGAATCTGAAGTTGTACGAGCCTCCAATGATACTGGATGAAGACACAGACATTCAGGTTCCATCAGTTGATGATCTTTCATCAGAATACATGTCAGAATTGCAAGAGGATGTCATCTTAGACAGGAAAGTCAAGACTTCATGAAGAGGCACAGTTGAGTACCTCAAAGCGAGACTGAAAGGGTTGAATCCAAGCAAGGAAAAATGGATGGAGATTGGTAAACTGAGGTAACTTTACCCTCACTTGCTTTCTGAGTAATCAAGCTTTCAGAAGTCCAAAAGCTCTCTAGTGGGGAGGACTGATCTAGGGGATACTCGATGTCAAAAATTGAAGTGTCCCATGTTCTCTAGTAATCATTGCTAGATCAAATTACCCAAAATTTTGAGTCCAACGCAACTTGAATGGACTCAAAAGGAGTTCGTACGCCCAAGTTATGGCCAGTCAAACTTCGGGTCAAACTGGTACTTGAGGGTTTCATAAAAGTGAAAAAAATAATTATCTTAGAAATCAACGAAAACAATGTCAAATCAAATAGCTCAACGACACGAACCCAATGATGTTTGTTTCATCAAAATCCGAAATCGTACGCCCGAGATATTGATAGTCAAGGTTGGGTTGACTAAGTGGGCCAAGGTAGTATGGCTACTGATGTCAGCATGACATTAGCATAGTGACTCAATAGTCTATACGGTATAGACAATGATGTGGATGAATTAGCGAGCAACATGTGGCAGCTGGCCATATAGGTGACATGGCGAGGTTGTACAACACAATCAATGGATGGGACAACCCAGTTAGCATACGGGTTTGCTTGGTTAGCAATGACATGTCTCCAGCGGTGAACCACATTGTTCCATGTGGCACCTCCTTGGCACGCCACATGGAACTCGTTCTCCTACCTCGAACGACTTGATAGTTTGACTATTTGTTAAAAATGGTATGTGGGGGGATTTGATCACCCCACCTTTCATCTCTGATTTTTCCACTTGATCGTTATACCATGCTACCCGCACTTTACTATATTTGGTGGCGGGTTCATTTTGTTGAGTAAACAGTTTTGAATCAGTTGAAAAAGGCCGGCGGGGGGGTCGAACCTTGGACCCCTCGCCATGTAAAATTATAACTGACCATTCGGCCACCGAGTTCTTCAGGTATATATGTGAGCTAAGTCGGTTTTGACAAACAATTAAGCTTGAATTCCTTAAGAAACAAAAAAATTACCCTCGATTTAAATAACAAATTAACTCCCTTCAAACAAGACAAACTAAATATCAGTTGTATAAGCCTGTGAATAACATTTTAGAGGGATTTAACGAATTATTGAAGATTTGAGGATTATTTTAAAGAGGGATTATTGTTTTCATATGTAAAAAAAAGGGAGATTATGGGAGATTTGTACTTGTATGGGTAATATTGTAAAATCAATTGGTTAGTAGCCAATTTGGGTAATATTGGTGTATAAAAGGGGGTTGTGTAGGATGGGAAAAGTGAAGTGGTGACTTAGAGAGAATTATTCTTGGTGAAATTTTGTCAAATTTTGTCTTTCAAGGAGATTGTTCCTGCGCACTTTGGAGGAGCTTTTCAAATTTCTTGCAAACTAGGGAGAAACCATGCTAGAGTTATGTACTAATTTTGTGGAGGATTAATCTGATCAGTCCACTCATTTGAGAGGGGCCCGGAGACGTCATTTTTACAGTGAACTTTGTTATCAACTCTGTTTGCATTTCTCTCTTCTCTCTTATTCTGAATTTCATCACTTTGTTATTTACGTTTATTTAATTAAGGTTCGTGTGTTAATTTTGTTTGTAAATATTGAAGCAATTGTTGTAATCGTTAAAGAATTCAAATAGCAATTGTCATAGATCCTACAACAAATCAAGTCACCACCTACTACCTCTACTCCTACCATTACCACTACCATTGCCACTCCTCCACCTCCTGCATCTCAGGAACTACCTGTTTCTTCTCTACCTATTGTGGAAATTTCTATTCACCTTGCTTCCACTTGACCAATGACCCTGATTATGGTATTAGATTCCTCTTAGGCCACGACATCCCCATTGTCGTCTACCTTGCTAGACCCTCCATTTCCTACTATTTCTACTAGAAAACCCTCAGTTGCCACTACCACTATGCTTCCTCTCACCTTGCCAGAGGCCTTTTCTAAATATATCCAAGGAATAACCACCGAGCTCTTTGGGGTGATAATGAATCCCACCATCCAAGCTATGATGGCTTAGATTGCTACCGATGTGCCTATTCCTCCTCTATCCACAGGGCCACCAAAAATGGAGGCTACCATGCAAATATCAGAGGAAATGGAGAAACAATAGAGGGAGGTTGTGAAGGGAATAATGGAAGAGCCTGAAAATACTTTTAAGGATGACTACTTTGAACATCCAGAGGGCCGAGTGTACATAAGTGTAGATAAGGTGGAAAATGATGAGGAGAAGTCACAATCTTTGGAGGACACTGAAGCCCTCAATGTCAAGTACATAATAGAAACCTCAAACCAAGAGTTCGAAGAGGAGCTATCTCAATAGCTCAAGGATATAGGAGAAGAGGTGGAGTCTGAAAGGTAGCCTCCTAAAGAGAAAGAGGACATTGAAGTCAACATGGAGACAGTCGAGGATCCTCGACTAGTTGGGCAAGACAAAGGCCCATTTGAAGAAGAAGAGGTACCGCCCGAGAAGGAAGAATAAAAGGAAGAAGATGTTCCAAAGAAGAGCCTCGAGATAGAACATCATGTAGAGCTCGAGCACGAAGTAGAAAGAGTGCCTTAGATAGAAAGTATCGCTGAGGAGAATGTAGCCCTAGTCTAGTCAGAAAAGCGAAAGACCATACACATTGAAGACTCAGATGAAGAAGAAAGAACCAAGCGAGAAGCCTCGGGTTATGAGGAGAAACAACTCCAGCATGAGAAGAGAGAGGAAGGTGATCATGAATCACAGAAAGGAGAGCCTCAAATGTTTGATTGGCTAGAAAGATAGTTGTAAAAGAAAACCCTGACTCTCATTGATCCAAAGGCCAGACTCGAGGATATACTAGCAATGGAAAAAATGAAGATGAAGAAAGAAAGGATGCTAAGAGTCTGTTCCCACATCATGGTAGATGCCTCAGGATAAAGAAAAATGCAAATAGCCACTCCAATGATGGACAAAGGAGTGAGGGTCAACTATAATATTTTCACCATCGACTTGGGCGCTGCAATGCGAGAGCAGAAATTTAATGAATTCCAGGGATCAGTGGCCATGATAATGCAGTAGATGAACAAGGATCAGTCCTCTAAGGAGGAACTAAAGGCACAAGTGTCAGATCTCAGCGCCTATATTCTACAATGGAAATCTTTGGAGGAAGAAGCTCTAACAACATCTTTCGTGCCCCTACCTCTCTCCCAAGAACTCACCAAGATGGAAAAAATAACAAATTAGACCAAGGCTAGTATAGATTAGTTTCGATGGGTGCTTTATAATGGTGACATTGGCATAGGCCATGCGGTTCAAATGGCTAATAAATTTTGAGACATGAGGAAGCAGCTAGAGGGCACAAAAAGGAGATGTCAATAGTTTATCGAGCTTTATAAGATCACTTATCGTAAGCTCAAGGCCATCCTAAAGATGCCCGAGAAAAAATGGGAGAAAGAACTATCCCTCACAAAAGATGATCACTAGATGGTGGAGACATGGATAATGGGCATGGATCATAGGAGGGACGTCCTGGAGAGAGTATTGCATGAGGTCGAGCTTTAACTTGAATGGGTCAAAGAGCATAGGATGAACAACGAGGATTACCTGAAGCTGATGACAGACTATGGTATGCCTGTCGTGGAGATGAATCTAGAGAAGATTAGGCCATACTTCCATAAGAATATGGAGCAAGAGGAAATAGAAACACTAACATCAAATTTTATGGAATTTTCTACAAGAGAATTTGTCAAGTCTAAATAGGTAATCAAGGCCACACCAAGGTGCACAAAGAACTGGGAACAAATCACTAGAAAATCTAAGAAGCTGACCTTCTAAGTTCATCAATCTGATATCATGGAGTGGGACAAGCTTCACGTGCTGATTGGGAAATTTTTGGAGTACGCCTCTGTTTAGAAAAAAGAAGAAAAACCAGTGATACATGATGAGTTCCTAACAATATAATCTAGAAAAGAAGGTAGTCACTAGAAGACAAAACTGCTATAGTTTTAGGGCCACTACATGAAAAAATAAGAATGGGACAAAATGTATTTTATATTAATATATTTTGGGGATAGGTGAAACCCTAATGTAAAATGAATTTTGGCCACACAATGAGAGTAAATCCTGGCCATTCATTTCACTTTTGGAAAACTATAAATAGGGGTCTCCTTTCATTTTCAAAGAGAGAGTGGAGTTGTTGAAAAGACATACTGTAGAAATTTTAATAGAATTTCATTCCTTTTGGTGGATTCTTGTATTTCTCACATGTTGCATGATTCTTATTCTCAAAGTTGATAGATTTAGTCTGTTGTTCTAAGTGCTTTAAGTTTCTTTTAGTAGTGTAACTGAGGATTTCTTTTAGGTTTAGATTAGATGATGTTAGCCATAAATCAATGAATGATAGAGAAACCCAAAGACCTATCGAGCACAAAGGAAATTAAACAATTAAATAGTTATACCTGTAAATTGAATTCTCCATGATTACCTCCATAGTACCTTCTTACTTGTTGGATGATGCTTTGCCCTCAGATCCGTCGTGCGAGCAATTTACAAATATATGCCTATGTCCTACACCAAGCTTTGAAGGATTTGCATAAATGTCTAATGCCTATGCCTAAATGACTATGATTGCCAATGTTTAAACATACTAAGATTTGATCAAATAAAGACACTAATTGCAATGAGAAACCTAAGTGTGCAAGTGCATAAATGTGTAAAGTGAATGTGCAATATCAACGTTTGTGTGTATGTGTGTGTGTAATCGAAAAGTGAGAGGAAAATGGCATTTTATAGAAAATGCCATTTTGAATGGATGGGTGAGATTGACTTCTCACCAAAACCTAAAACCAGAGGTCTAGATTAAATATGGGAATCCCTAATTAGGGTTAGGGAAAATTCATTAATCGAGCAGCCAAGATGTCATTTCAAAGAATCGAATCGACGGTGGGGAATAAATGAAGAAATATTTTCTTAAATAAAGATTTTTGAAAGTGAATAGGATAAAGACCGGATTGAAAATCAATTTTGGAAGGGTCAAGAACCTACCTGATCACTCGATTCTTGAAGGGAAGTTACCATTTTGGAACTAAATTAATTCCAAATGTGAATTTGAGAAATAATAAATAATCAATTTTTTGGATTATTTACCATAATGAGCTGACCGTTAAGAGTGAGATGACATTTTAAATATTTTAATTTATTTAAAAAGAGAACTTCAAATTTGGTAATTAAATAATTAAATTTAATTATTTAATTTAGGAGATAAGACTGATAATTAAATTAATTCATTCATTCATTTAATTATGATAATTAGTGACACATTAAATAAATAATAGAAACTTATTTATTTAATAATCAGGAAGAATAAAGTGAATAGAAGGTAATTAAATAAATTAAGAAATTTATTTAATTAAGGGAAAACTTAGACAATTAATGACGTATTTAATAAATAAATAAGATTTATTTATTTAATAATCATGAAGAATAAAAAGACATGAATTAATTAAATAATTATGAATTATTTAATCAATAGTCGAATGTGGACCAAGGAAATAATTAAATGTCATAATTATGCTAGGATGAAAGGTGGTAAAAATGAAGCTTGCGGGCCTAGGTCATTTTTAGGTGTCTACATTTGCCCCTCTTTGTCATAATGTCGCTTGTCGCATTGTGACAAAGAAACTAAGTCAAAAATATGCCCCAGTGCAAAATAAGATGGGGAAGAATGACGACGAGGGTTACGGTATGCCCCCTCAAGAGGACAGATAGGTTCCAAGAACACAGGTGTGCTCTCGAAATTGATGAGAAGACTAGAATATGAAGAGACAAAGAAATGTTAGTGCAAAAGATATGGATGATGAGATGGATGCAATGCCTATATGAGACGGGTGAGAGAATATGACATGACTAAAGAAGATGCATGTTAGTTCCTAGACCAAATCCTTCAAAACATTGCCATATGACTTTAATATTCATTGCTCTTAATCATCATTGGACGGTAAAATGACACAAATGGACAACAAACACCATGATATGACATAGACCAAGGTGTGCAAGGTCATCCACTTGAAAAACAGACAGTCACAGACAAGGAATGTCCTAACTCATACTAAGGGTCATGTTGCCCCAATATTTTTGTCGAGACAATCCACAGACAGTAGTCAAAGAAAATAAAATAGGTCAGGAGACATCATTGCACCTCTAAATCCTTCATGGTACATCCTCGAGGTAGCTAGTAACATGACCACAAAGAAAAGATAGTAAAAAGATAAGACAAAAATAGACAAAATAGTCAAAAGATAAGACAAGATAGACCATAAAGATTAACAACCATTTTATTTTGTTTGCCAATGTTTGTTTGCCAAAGATTGATTTCTTGTCAGTTTGATAGTTTTGACAGTTTTAAGAGTTTTTCCAATTTGACTGTGTTGACAATTTGACGGGGCCTATTGTCAGAAAGGACACATCTTGAAAAGGCAAATGACATTTTGACAAGGTCTAACTCCAAGAAGGACACATCTTGAAGAGGACCAAAGAGTGACGAGATTGACATTGTTTTGACTAATATGTTTTGGCAAGTTGATTGATGTTGACTGTATGATTGATTGGACTATGTTGTCTTATTTTGACCAATTTTGACATTGATTTTTCGAATGACTGTCTTGTGTCCGAGCTTGACTATGTCTGACTTATTTGACTGATGTGATGATTGTGACAAATGCCATTATTTTATTTGGACCAATCTAAAAGGACTGACCTAATGTCTTGGGGACTCATCGACTGATGGCCTTGCCTACGTAGCAAATGCGCAGAGAAAACATAGTTCGACAATGACATGGACTGACTGACATGACTGACTTTGACTCCATTTTTAGGATTTTGACATTGATTTGGATGTTTTTGTGTTTTTCTTCAGGACGTTTTATGATTTTTAGGTCTTTCTTCAGGACATTTTATGATGTTTTTGGTCTTTCTTCAGGACATTTTATGATGTTTTTGTCTTTTTTTTATTTTATGATTTTTTTGGAATTTGATGTTTAAGAGGATCGTGACAAATGCATATGACTGATGCCTACACATGAGAATCCAAGGACAAACATGATTGTGCCCCTAGTCAAGATGAATACCAATTGATAGGTGATGACAACGTTATTTGACATGGGAAGGATGCATCCCAAAACAATGTGAGGACGATGACGATAATGTGACGAAAGTATGGAGGTCTACAGCCGAGCCAGGAACGTAGTCAAGTAAAATTTTGGATAATGTGCTTGTATGGATTAGACTCGTTGCATTTGGAATGACTTGGTTAGGACTACATGGGATGATGATTATCCTTAGACCGTTTGACAAGGGAAAGCCAAGATAGGTGACAGGCATGAAAAGATAAGGGGTGGCCTTGGTAAAAGATGGGAGACATGAGAGTAAGGGAATTGTCATATGATATTTAAGGACAATGTCATATAAGGACAATAAGACTATGACGATCAATGACATGATGTTTTGTGAATCGTGTATGACCAAAGGATAGACATGTCAAGAGTTTTCCCAAAGCATCATTTATGTGTGCCAATTTTATGTCAAGACTAAGATAGGTGGGAATGATATGGATTAAATGGTCAGATGCCAATGCAAAGAGGAAAGTCTAGGAGATGAGACGACTTGCCCCCAAGTGTAAGAGTCCACATAGACAATTTATTTTACACATGATGCATGTTTGCTAGGTTTTCATCATTGTACTTATCTAGGGTGCCTATTTGCCAGGTTTTCACCATTGGATGAAATTTTTCTCTTTACTATTTTCTTGACTTTTTTGATTTTTTTTGGTGTCACCAAGACACCTGTTTGCCAGGTTTTCATCAGGGTGACAATTTTTTAATTTTTCAAATTTTTTTTTGTGTGTTTTTTTTTTTAAATTTATTTTTGTATTTTACAGTTTTAAGCTCAATCCTCTGATGCTATGCGTAGAACCTTCGGAGATGTAAACCGTTGATGGGCTATGTCAGTTGTTCTCCATCTGGTGTGGCCAGCTGATAAGCTTTAGAATTGAAAGAAGATATGATAATATAGGGACCCAACTAGTTTGGTTCAAACTTTCCTGGCTTTTCTCTGTTAGCTTGGTTCTTGGGGTTCTGCATGAGAACTAGGTCACCAATGTCAAACTTCCTAACCATAACCTTCTTATTGTAGCCGCGAAAAAGATGGTTCTAATATGCTTGAAAATGGTTCAGTGAATTTTTCCTTCTTTTGTCAAGCATTTCCAGCTCATGCAAGCGTGATTGTCTATACTCCTCTTCATCTGTTAAACCCTTCAGGGAGACTCGTAATGAAGGAATTTTGACCTCAATGGACAAGATGGCCTCAGCACCAAAGACTAGGGCATATGGAGTGGCTCCTGTAGGCGTATGGATGCTAGTTCGATAATCCCACAGAGTTGGGTTGAGTTGTATGTGCCACTCGCGGCCAGCGTCATTGACAGTCTTTTTGAGGATTTTGACAATGGTTTTATTTGATGCCTCAGCTTGACCGTTTCCTTGTGGGTAGTATGAAAATGAGAAATGGTGTTGGATGTGAAATCACTCACATAACTCACGAATGTCTTGGTTTTTAAACGGACGTCCGTTGTCAGTGATGATGGATTGTGGAAGGCCATACCGACAAATGATGTAATTAAGGATGAACTTGGATATTTGCTTGCCAGTAATATATGTCAATGGGATGGCTTCAATCCATTTCATGAAATACTCAGTGGCGGTGATAATGAATCTTACCCACGAGGTCGAGTCCCCATTGAGTGAAGGGCCAAGGAGAAGTGATCGGCCGAAGTTCCTATGCTGGAGCATGGATCAAATCACTATGAATCTGAAATTTGTGACAAGTCCTGAAATATTCTATTGCATCCTTTTCAATGGTCGGCTAATAATACCCAGGTCTCATTACTTTCTTAGCTAGAGTAGGACCACTCGAATGAGACCCGCATATACCATCGTGCACTTCGTGTAAGGTCGTACGTGCTTCATTGGTGTCAAGACATCTAAGGAGGGAGTCATCAAAGCTACGGCGGTAAAGGGTGTCACTGACGATGGCATACCTTGCGGATTTTTGGATGAAGGACTTTCTTTGGTTATTGGACAGGTTTGGTGGAAGGGTTTCAGATTTTAGGTAGTCATAAATATCCTGATACCAGGGAGAGTTGGGACCAACAAGTTTGCAAACCATTTCTGACTCTGGAATGTCATAAGCAGGGACCAACAATTGCTCTATTAAGAATTCCAGCTAAGGCAGATTGCTTGGTATGTCAAGGAGGGAGCCTATTGTAGCCATGGCATCCGCCGCTTTGTTTTGTGTTCTCGAAACTTGTTCAAAGGTTACCATATGAAAGTATGTCTAGAAACTATCAACCATCCATTTGTAGGGCATCAAATTCTCATCTTTTGTGTGATAGTCATCATTGACCTAGTTGATGACAAGCTGAGAATCCCCGTAGACGTGTAGTGCTTTGATCTTCCATTTTATTGCCATTCTTAATCCTATAACTAATGCCTCATATTCTGCCACATTGTTTGTGCATGGGAAGGCAATGCAGAAAGACTTAGGAATGGAGTCTCCTTGTGGGGTGATGAACAGGATTCCTGCCCCTGAGCCATGATTTGTGTGTGATCCGTCAAAGTAGAGTCGCAAGGGTGCCTTAGGTTCCATATGAAATACCGACTCGTCTAGAAAATATGCCACTAACGGGTGATCACTCTGCAAAGGTGCATTTTCCAGCTGATCCACTATGGATTGTCCCTTTATAGCCTTTCTTTTGACATACTGAATGTCATATTCACTCAGAATCATAACCCATTTTGCTAGTCGTCCTGTTAGTGCTGCCCGACTTAGCAAATATTTCAATGGGTCGATCTTTGCTACTAATTGTGTCTGATGACTCAACATGTAATGTCTTATCTTCTGTGTTGCAAAGACCACTGCTAGGAAAGCTTGTTCAATTGGTGTGTAGTTCAGTTCATACCTGACCAATGTCTGACTGATGTAATATATAGCTCTTTCTTTTTCTCTTGGTCATTTTGTACTAGCAATGCCCCCAGTGCTGAACTAGTTGTCGAGATGCATAGGATCAATAGCTTTCCGTGAATGGGAGGCATGAGGACTGGCATTGATAGTAGGTAATCTTTGATTTATTGAAAGGCTTCTTGACATTTATCTATCCACACAAACGGGATACCCTTGCGCAACAGATATTGGAATGGGTGACACTTGTCTGCCAATTGGGCTATGAAACACTGAATAGATTGTACCCTGTCTTGCTGCGTTCTGAGTTCACTGATTCCTCTGGGCGGAGGCATGTCTATGATGGCTTTGAATTTTTCCGGATCAACCTCAATGCCTCTTCTAGAAACTATGTATCCCAAGAATTTTCCCGATGTGACACCGAAGACACATTTCTTGGGATTTAGCCGGACTTTGTCTTGTTCCAGTCTCTTGAAGATTGTGTCTAAAACCTTGAGATGATCTTTCCTTGTTACTGATTTAGCCAATAAGTCATCTACATAATCTTCCATTATGTTATGCATCATGTCATGGAAGATTGTGGTCATAGCCCTTTGGTATGTGGCGCCTGTATTTTTGAGACCAAATGGCATGACGTTCCAACAATATGTACCCCATGGGAAAGTAAATGTCATTTTGTGCTGATCTTCAGGGGCAATGCGAATCTGATTATAGCTGGAGAAACCATATGAGGGACAACATCTCATATCCTGCTGTGAGGTTGACTATAATATCAATATTTGGTAGAGGAAAGTCATCTTTTGGGCATGCTTTATTTCGGTCTCTGAATTTTTGTACAAACGTGGATTAGCCCATTTGTCTTTGTTACTAGTACAAGGTTAGAAATCCATTCTGCATAGTCAATGGACTGTATGAATCCCGCGTCTAGAAGCTTCTTTAACTTAGCCTTGACTAATAGAGTGACTTGAGGGTGCATTTTGCATAATTTCTGCTTGATTGGTTTGGCAATAGGCAATAGTGGTAGATGGTGCAGAACCAGCTTTGGATCTAATCTTGGCATGTTAGCATAGGACCACGTGAAGTTGATTTTACGCTCTGCAAAGAATTTATGAAATTCAGGTCTCTCTTCCTCAGTTAATGATGCAGCAAAGAGGACCATCTTTGGATCTTCTGTAGTTGATATGTTATCCTCTATTGTGTCTTTGATAAGCATAGCTGATTTCTCCTATTGCACGGGGAGAAAGTCCAGTCCTCCATCTTTGGATGCCTCAGAGAGGTTTTCACCAGCAGATATGTCCTTTATTTTTACTATTTTATCATCAAAAGGTGCCTTTCAGTTTTCACCTAGAGACATTTCACTTTTTATTTTATTTTTTATTTTTACTTTTGTGACTAGAGGACGGAGCAGTCTCGCCGAAGTATGTCATGCAGTCTAAATCAATGGCGAATCCTGACTTGTGGTCCCCATTGGGTATGCCTTCTCGTAATCCCATAAATTCAGCAATTGCCTCATCATTCTAAAATGTGTCCAGGATTGGCAGTCCTTGTTGGTCCCAATCAACTAGCTTAGGGTAAACTAAGGAAATTCCATCGTCAATGTTGGTAAATTGAGGTGAGGATGCGGACAACATGCAGACGGATTCAATGATGTTGTAGATGAGATTATCATCATCCAACTCTACATCAGACTCTATCCAATATTCCCCTTCACTCGTGTCATATTCATTGTCAAAATAAGGGGTGAAGGCTTTAGAGCCCTGGTTGTCAGTGTCGTCTGATACTTCCAATGGATTGGACTGAAGGGGTTCAGATGATGGGTGTTGTATGTCATGGGGAGTGGTAATGGGGCTTTGACTATTTGGTACCTGTTCAATTTTGAATTTTTTCCAAAATCATTGTTCAGATGTCAGTTCCCCTGGTTCAACAAACAAATCATCAAGACAACAGTCACTTAGGGATCGTTCTGAGCCAAATTCCCACTCTTGGGAGTCAGTTTCGGTGAGGGTTTCCTTAGTGGTATCGACACTTTTCAAAGTATGTACTCGCTCACTCGAAAGTCCAATGGTATATAGATCATCATTGTCGGGTGATCCAAACCCTAATCCAAGATACTTTGGAATTTGAAAAGTTTCTATGGGTTCCCTTCGGCCAGTTTTATTTCTTCCTAGGCTACTAGTACCATCGTAGCCTTTAGCCTTAATTATGTCATAACCCTTGCCATATTTTTGAACTGGTAATGGGGGTAGTGCGACAGTATCCTTATAGATCCATCCTGTGATGTCAACAAGGTCTTCATTACTCATGTCTCCCCACTTGATAAAAACTATTTTCGGTGGAACTTTGAAAGTTTCCCTGGGTTCCATTCTGAAACATGGCCAACCATATATCTTTGGAGACTTGGGTATTGTTTTTATGGTGTATGCTGTATGTAGTTTGAACTCTCTGCAACTGAGGTCCTAGATTTTGACAATGGATTCAGCCTTAGGGTTTGCCGGAGGCGGTGGTGTGGTGGAAGACATGGATGGAGCAGATGCAGAAAATGATGTGAGTGTGGATGGTTCAATGTATTAATAGGTACTCAGTTTTAAGAAATATCCCTTAGGTTGGTACAATATTGGAAGGGGTCAGGGCCTCTGTATATGGTTATTTTCATGTCGTCAAATGGAAACTTTAGGCATTGGTGATATGTGGACGGAATGGCTTTTAAGGCATGAATCCATGGACAACTGAGCAAAATGTTATATGGTGGTTCCAAATCTAGGACCTGGCAGGTTGTGTCCACAATGACCAGTCCCACTCTAATAGGGAGAGAGATAATGCCACGTGAAGAGCATTCCTCGTCATCGTATGCTTTGATCACTATAATTTTTGTTAGGTCTACGCACGCATCAGAGAACCCTAGAGCCTTAACCAGTTTGAGGGAGCATATGTTCAATCCTGCTCCGCCATCTACTAAAACCTATCTTACTTTGTGCTTATGGATAATAGTTTCTATGTGCAATGCATCATTGTGGTTGGTTTTAGGTGATGAGTAGTCTTGATCCGAGAAGGTTACATGGTGAGGCGTAGTGAGATATCCCACCATGGTCTTGAATTGATTGACATCAATGTCCTTGGGGACCAACGACTCTAGCAGGGTTTTATCTAGGATATCTTTGTGTGCGGGAGATATACGAAGTAGCTCAAGTATAGAGATTTGTGCAGGAGTCTTTCCTAGCTGGTCGATAAGGTTGAATTGACTTTTGGGTTTCCATTGCTTTGTGGTCGCGACAGGTTTTGGCTGTTTAACAGATGGGCCAGGTATGGTTATTTTGGGTTGTCTAGCGAGAGGCGGACCAACTATGGTAACCTTACCACTACGAGTAGTAGCATTACATTGGGGTGCTCTCCTGACTGTAATGGTATTGATGTATTCATTGTCAGTTCAGACATTGTTTATAATAGGTCCACTAGAATAATCGTACTTGGCTCGGGTGAAGTTAGCTTGATTATTGTTCATTTGTGGACCTGAAGTGGAAGCCTTATGAGAACCATGGTCTTGCAATGGATTCTTATGGATAGTATGATCTGAATTTGAGGCAAATTATGATCCACCTACTTCAATGACGCAACTTTTGATAAGATCTTGTATTAGGTTTTTCAATTGTCGACAGTTAGAGGTTGTTGTTGGTATGTGGTGACTGATCATGCTATACTATATAGCCCATGGTATACTGTCAAACCTAAAATCTGGAAGCTTCTAAGCTTGTTAACAAGGGGTTCAGATGGGTATTACTATATGATGAAAAATACGATTATTCGCAAGATTGTAATAAGTTTTACACTAGATAATAAAAGTATTGGATGGCTGCGGTTTGGTGGATGTAGCCTCGATTGGGTGAACCACGTTAAATTTTTGTGTTATGATTTATTCTGTGTGTGTATTAGTTTCTCTATTTATTAATTAAATATGCATTTAATTGTCAGATATCTGCCATCTCTAACCCTAACAAGTGGTATCAGAGCGGGTTGTGTTTCGATTATCATCTGTAAGAAGGTCTCATGGTTGAGTGGTAGCAATGGCATATGAGGGTAAGAAGGTTGAGAAGTTTAACGAGCAGAACTATCAGTTATGGAAGTTGCAGATGGAGGACTATCTCTATCAGAAGGATTTATGGCGGCCATTAGAAGGGAAAACCAAGAAACCCGTAGCACTGTCTAATGAGGATTGGGAGATCTTGGATAGGAAGGCTCTTGCCAGTATTTATTTATGCCTGGCACAAACGGTGGCATTCAATATTACAAAAGAAAAGACAACTGAAGAGTTGATGGAAACCCTAAAAAAGTTATATGAAAAGCCTTCCGCTTTGAATAAGGTATTTCTTATGAAGCATTTATTTAATATGAAAATGGTAGAAGGTGGGTCAGTTACTGATCATTTAAATGAGTTTAATACAGTCACCAATCAATTAACTTCTATAAAAGTAAACTTTGATGAGAAATTATGGCTCTTTTGATTATGTGTTCTTTGCCTGAAAGCTGGAATAGCTTGGTAATGGCTGTTAGCAATTCTGTCTCTGGTTTGAATACATTGAAATTTAATGATGTTGTTGGTGTTATTTTGAGTGAGGAAATTCGTAGGAAAAGCTCAGCTGGAACATCCACATCAGGCAGTGTTTTGAATGCAGAAAGCAGGGGTAGAATAAAGGAGAGAGGAAACGATTCCAAAAATCATGGGAAGTCATGAGGAAAATCAAAGGATAGAAGGTCCCAATCTAGAAACAAAAAGGATTGCTGGTACTGTGGTAAGCCAGGTCATCTAAAGAAAGATTGTTGGTCTCAGAAAAATAAAGGAGACAGAAAGGAAGGAAGGAAAGAGGCAAATGTGGTAAGTAATAAATCTAATGAGGATGCTTTGATTCTTTCCCTTGATAATGCTGACGATTCTTGGGTGTTAGATTCAGGGGCTTCATTTCATGCTACCCCCCATAGAAGTTATTTTCTTGATTATGTCCAAGGGAATTTTGGGATGGTTTATTTAGGAGATAACGAACCATGTTTGATTGTTGGAAAGGGAAGAATCAAGATTAAGTTGCAGAATGGGAATCATTGGCTACTACATGAGGTAAGGCATGTTCCAAAGTTAAGCAAAAATTTAATTTCAGCAGGGCAACTAGATGATGAAGGTTGTGTTGTTACATTTAGTGATAAAAATTGGAAGGTCACAAAAGGTGCCTTAGTGGTAGCAAAAGGTGTGAAAGTAGGCACCTTATATCTTTGTACAGGTAATATTGTTCCTTCTACTTTAATTGTTACAGAAAAGGGTCAATGTTTAGGAATAGTTGCTACAGTTCAGTAGGTAGAGATCATACAGTTGCTGTGGATTCTGAATCAGCACTGTGGCATAATAGACTTGGGCATATGAGTGCAAAAGGTATGAAAGTACTTCATTCAAATAATGTTATGCTAGGCCTAAAATGTGTTAATATGGATTTCTATGAAAGTTGTGTGTATGGAAAACAAAAGAGAGTAAGTTTTCTCAAGGATGGGAAGCAAAAAAAAGATGAGAAATTGGAGCTTGTGCATATGGATGTATGGGGACCAGCTCATGTATCTTCTCTTAGTGGCTCTCTGTATTATGTTACATTCATTGATGATGCAACTAGGAAGGCATGGATTTATTTCCTTAGGAAGAAATCTAATTTATTTGAAACTTTTAAAAAATGGAGAAGTTTGGTTGAGAATGAGACGGGTAAAAAGATAAAATGTCTTAGATATGATAATGGTGGTGAGTATTGCAGCAAAGAGTTTGAAGATTATTGTTCCTCTAATTGTATTCGTAGACAAAAAATGGTTCCAAGGACTCCACAGGAAAATGGAGGGGTTGAGCGCATCAATAGAACAATAATGGAGCGTGCACGGACTATGAGATTGCATGCTAGGCTACCTTTAAAAATGTGGGTAGAGACTGTAAACACTGTTGTTTATTTAATTAATAGAGGTCCCTCTAATCCTTTGGGTTGTGGTATTCCAGAGGAAGCATGGAAAGGTAAGAAGGTGAGTTATTCTTTTCTCAAAACCTTCGGTTGTGAAGCATTTGCACATGTAGATTCTGAAAATAGAACCAAGCTTGATGCAAAATCAAAGAAATGTGTATTTGTTGGATATGGCATTGATGAATTTGGTTATAGGCTTTGGGATTTTGAAAATTAGAAAATTGTGAGAAGCAGGGATGTCATATTCAATGAGAAAGTATTGTACAAAGATATGTTGTTGCAGCATGAGAAGAAAGAAAATGATTATGCAGTGTTGGATGATATTCCAAACAATGATGTTTCAGTGGTTCCTCATGCTAGGCAACAACAGCAACAACAAATACCACAAATCCCTGTTAGATGGTCTTCAAGGATAAGTAGACCTCCAGAAAGATTATCTCCCTCTTTGTATACTATTTTGTTAACTGATGTTGGTGAACCAGAATATTATGATGAAGCTATGCAGGTGGATACCAAGGTTCAGTGGGAGCATGGAATGGAAGAAGAAATGGACTCCTTGTTGAAAAATCAGACTTGAGGAATTATGCAAGTTGTCTATAGGTAAAAAGGCTTTACCAAACAAATGGGTTTATAGGCTGAAAGAGGAGGATGGAGGTAAGAAAAGATTTAAAGCTAGATTAGTTGTAAAGGGATTTACAAGAAAAAGGGTATTGATTTTGATGATATTTTTCTCCTATTGTTAAAATGACTTCTATTTGTATTGTTTTAAGTATTGTAGCTCTTGAAGATTTGCATTTAGAATAGCTTGATGTTAAAACAACCTTTCTCCATGGTGATTTGGAAGAGGAAATATATATGGAACAGCCACAAGGATTTGAGGTCAAAGGTAAGGAGAAACTAGTGTGCAAATTGAATAAAAGTTTATATGGCTTGAAGCAAGCACCTCGGCAATGGTATTTGAAATTTGACAGTTTTATGGCTGAGCAAGGCTACAGCAGGTGTAATTCTGACCATTGTGTTTATTTTAAGAGGTTGGATAATGATAGCTACATTATTTTGTATTTATATGTTGATGACATGCTTGTAGCTGGGTCTAACATGGATCACATAAGTGAGCTAAAACAACAGTTAGCAAAATCTTTTGCTATGAAGGATTTGGGGGCAGCAAAACAAATCCTTGGTATGAAAATTTGTAGAGATAGGAAAAACAGAAAATTGTTTTTATCTCAGGCTAATTATGTTGAAAAGGTGTTGCAGAGATTTCATATGGAGAATGCAAAAACTATCAGCACACCTTTTCCTAGTCATGTTAAATTGACTAAGGATATGTGTCCAAAGACACAAGAGGAAGAAAAAATGTCCAAGGTACCATATGATTCAGCTATAGGCAGTTTAATGTATGCCATGGTATGTACAAGATTGGATATTGCACATGCTGTAGGAGTTGTTAGCAGGTATTTGAGTCATCCTGGAGTTGAGCATTGGAATGCAGTAAAATGGATTCTCAGGTATTTGAGAGGTACATCCAATAATTGTTTATTTTTTGGGGGCTCTAATACTGATTTAAAAGGCTATGTTGACTCAGATTTGGCAGGGGATATAGATACCAGGCGGAGTACCACAGGTTATGTTTTTAAAGTTGGTGGGACAACTGTGAGTTGGATTTCTCGATTGCAGAAGGTGGTTGCTTTATCCACCACAGAGGTAGAGTATGTTGCTACAACAAAGGCAGCAAAGGAAATGATATGGCTGCAACTTTTCATGGATGAGTTGGGAAAACAACAGGCTGGAAATTACTTGTTTACATACAACCAAAGTGCTATACATCTTGCAAATAATTCTACTCTGCATTTTAAAACAAAACACATCCAGTTGAGATATCATTTCATTCGGTCAGTGTCAGAGGATGGACAAGTTAAGCTGGACAAGATACATACAGATGTCAATCCAACAGATATGTTTACGAAGGCGGTGACAAGGGAGAAGCTAAGCTCCTCTTCAGCTTCGGTTGGTCTTCAAGGTTGAATTCAAGTATAACAAAGTAGCAGGGTCCAAGGTACTTATTTCTAGTGGGAGTTGTCATTGTAGTAGTGTCATCCAGGATCAGTCTCCAAGTGGGAGATTGTGGTGGTATGGAGCTTGATCAATCTCCAAGTGGGAGATTATTGGTATGTGGTGACTGATCATGTTATACTGTATAGCCCATGGTATAGTCAAAATCTGGAAGCTTCTAAGCTTGTTAAAAAGGGGTTCGGATGGGTATTACTGTATGATGAAAAACATGATTATTTACAAGATTGTAATAAGTTTTACACTGGATAATAAAAATATTAGATGGATGTGGTTTGGTGGATGTAGCCCGGATTGGGTGAATTGTGTTAAATTTTTGTGTTATGATTTATTCTATGTGTGTATTAGTTTCTCTGTTTATTAATTAAATCTACATTTAATTGTTAGATATTTGCCATCTCTAACCCTAACAGTTGTATGTCCTTTTTCCCGATGGTATTCGAAAAATGCATTATCATTCCACCATGCTGGTTTGAACTATCTTGGGTCATACGGTTTTGGTTCTTGAAGTACGATAACCCCATTCTAGAGACATTTCTTAAGGACTTCTTCAATGGGTTCCCCCAACGAAGTGTATGTGCGACCCTTAGGAAATTGTCTCGTCTGACGGTATTGTACCTGATTATTTTGACTGTTTTGGTTGTTTGAAGGGACAGTAGTTGGGGGTGTCAGTGTCGTTGATTTGTTTTGTTGTTGAACCCCTTTTAGGGCTAGTACAGGACCCACAATGTTTGCAGTCTTGGCGTCAACAACACCATCATTTGTAATGTGTTTATTTTTGACCCAGTATTTATTCTTGTCGGTGGTTGGATTGGCATTTGTGTTTTTGGGACCATATCTTAGTTCTCCCTTTGCAATAAGGGCTTTCTCAATCTGGAACCCTTTTTCGACTAAGTCTACGAAGTTTGCGCAACAATGTACTTGCAATGCATATTTTAAGGGCCCCAAAAGTGTTTTGACAAACATGTCGACTTTCTCCCTTTCGGGTATGTCAATGTGACATCGACTAGCAAGGCTTCTCCATTTTTGAAAGAATGGGATAAATGTCTCACCCGTATCCTCTTGCATGAGAGTGCACAAGCTAGTGATAGAGGTATCCATGTCGATGTTGTACACATAATTTTTTATGAATTTTTGTTTAAGCTCATCCCATGTCTGGATATCCTTTTGCGTGGAAAACTATTCAAGGGCAGGACTAGCCAGACTTTTAGAAAAAAGTCTCATCAAGTATGTTTGTTCGTAGGTGATGTCCATACAATTGGTTGCAAATTCATGAACATGTTCAATGGGGTTTGTCTTGCCTCTATATTTTATGAAATTGGGTGACACATATCCTGGAGGAAATGGAGGCATGTATAAGCTCATGTCGAATGGGTATACATTTAGATCATATGATATTTCCGATTTCTTGCCTGAAATGTATATGTTTTGAATAGTTTTTTCTAAACCCATCAATCTTGTTTGGAAGGCATCCATAATAGGGTCATTTGTGTTTCCATACGTTATATTGCTTGGTACACTATAGGTTCCTGTTTGTTGTGCGTGAATATTGGTGTATTGTGGCGGTATGGATTGACGTGTTGTTGGTACTGGAAGTTAGGGTTTGGTGTATGTTGGTGAGTATGAACGTGAGATGAGTAGGTTGGGATATGTCCCCCACCCATGTGTGTCATTACCTGAGGAATATGATGACCATGAACGTTATGATGTGCTAGTGATGCCATGGGTTGTGTTATTTGGCCACCTTGTGCAAATTGTTGGGTTTGCACAAGGGGAACGTTTGTATTTGTACCTTCGGAGGCAATGACATGTGACTGTGTTGTCGTGTTAACATTTTGTTGTTGTCCTTGGATAAAGATGCATCCCTTGCCTCCTCCCGAAGGATTTTGTGAAATACCACTAAGCGGATATGTCGAAGGTGTGCTCATGGTAGTAGGTGCAACTGTCAAGGGGGAATTGTTCTGACTTGATGATGCCCCCGTGGCATTTACTGTCATGGTGTTAAGAGGGGTTGAATAATTTTCCCACATTGCTGAGGAACCAAAGGTTGTTCCAGCCGATTGTGACAGTATCGTGGATGTGGTGGGCATTGTAACTGATTGTGATCCTCCAATAGATGTAGTATTGATTGTGTTGGAGGTGTTTGGGATGTTAGAGGTAGCATGCACTGTCGTTGTGGTGTCAAAGAAGGTATTGCTCGTAGTGTTTGGAGGTTGACCACTATGTGACATGTTATCCATGTTGTTGACATTAGGGTCTGGAGGTGTTGATTGTATCGTGGTAATGTTGAATCCTTGGGGTAGTTTGGCTCCTTGACTCAAGAGTATGGCCAAGTACCTGTCTTTGTCATAAAGGACCATTGTTTCAATGAATTTAGAGGCCTCTGGGTCTTGTTCCACTACCTCTAAGTTTTCTTTGAGTATTTGACTGTACTCATCTTTACGCAAGAATGGTTCAAATGGACTATTTGATGAGGGTGGTGTCGTCGTTAGAGGCTGATTGTTTGTATTGCCAAATGGATCGTCAAAGGTCCACTTTGGGTCATACATTGGATTGTTGACAGTGGACGTGGGGTCTTATCGAAAGTTTTCCATTTGTCGTTGTTGTTTTTGGAGTCTAGTTTCCACCATAAATGAGATTGCTCAAATGAAAATGACAACTATATGCAGTGATGACACTATGTAAGGTTGAAGTTCAAAATGACGACTAGGATGACTAATGTTTTTGGATTTTTGGGAATAAAATATGCAATGTCTAGACTTATAATGCAATTTAGGACAAGGATACCTAAGCACTTCTAAGCTCAATCTTTGTTTTCAATTTCGGTTACTAGAGGACTTTGTTGAAAATGACAAGATGACAAGGTCTAAATGACTAGTGAGTTTTCCAAACTAGACTTTTGAGTTGGAAAATCTCACAAAAGGGGACAATGACTGAAAAAGGGGTTGATAATTTAGTCCAAGAGAGCCTAGTTTTGAAAGCAATGACTTGGAAAATTGTGCTGAGGTTTTCCTAATCTTAAGTATGCAAAATGTAAACCTAGGGACAACCTAATGCCTAATGTATGCAATCTTAAGAAGAATGAAGGATGAAACCTACGGTGATGAATGCAAACTAATGGTCAAAAACTTGAGCAATTTCAAACTTGGTTTCTGACAGAATCTCCTTGGAAACAGTATTTGACAAATGATTGACAAGATGAAGACTTCATATTTGACTTTGTGTGAAGTTTTGAATTATGACAGGCGAATGCGTCATTTGAGGTTTCAATTGCGTCTCATTTTTGCGAATGCGGCTCAGGGTGAGCGAATGCGACTCGGGAACTAACAAATGCGACTCGGTGACAATCAGTTGCATCGCGACGCATGCATATGCGGTGTTTGAAATTTTGAATGTGGCTTAACAGAGCGATTGCGACTCAGAAACTCGAATGCAGTTTGTCGAATGCGACACAGTTTGTGAAAAATGGGTTTATTGTCATTTTGATGGAAAATTTGTTCTGTCTGATATTGAATGTTTTGTTTAGAACTATAAATGTGATGAATCCAAAAAGCACTTGACAAGCATAGTGTTTTGAATGTAACCAATCGCACATAAGATAAGCACAATCCTAGGTTAGGCCAAGACAATATTCACTAGATTCCATGTGAGTTTCCCCAACCGCATATCTGTAGCATGTGAATTCAGAAACTTGGCTGCACAGGCTCCCCCTTACAGTGCACTCTCTTCTTAGGCCAACCAAGCTTCCAACCTTCATGAAACTCCCATGGTAGGTTGATCACCTCTACTACAAACTGCGAAAGTGTGGATGCCTTCACACCGACCGGTGCTGCACTAGCAAATAGAAGGTTTTTTGGCTTACTACACAAAGGTTTTTAGTTCAGGACCCCCATTCGAGTGGCCATACATGGGGCAAGAGATTAATCACCAATAAGGTGGCACTCCAGCCTGAAGAGGTTAAGCTCAACAAGGTTTAAGGGAGTACAACTCTGTCCGTATGACACATCCGCACTCGTAATCTTAGGCTTTCCCTTAAGATTCACATTTATATACCAGTCGGGGGTAGCTTGGCCTTAGCTCCGTTTCCAGTTTGAGTCACGTTGGGGTGATGAAATCCCCAGGCAGGCCCAATTTCTAGAGTTAGTAACCATTTTTCTTACACCTAAGATCGCACAAGTGCGCAAGGGGAGAGGATACTTTGATTACCAAATCGTGAGGGTAAAACAGATAAAAACCGGTTTGGTTTTCTGATCACCAAGTTTTCACAAGGTGAGAGCATACTCGCCTACCGTTTTGCAAACACATTCAAGCATAGTAAAATAGAGGTTCGTTTTAATTGCAAAAAAATAAAATGTGTGTTACACTACTAAAAATGCAGGCACATTGTTTTGATGTTTGGTCTCTGACAGTCGAACCTACAAGACAATCCGTTAGTAGTTTTAGTGTTTTTCTTCAACCCACAAAAAGTAACTGCCAACAAGCTACAAATCCTGATTAGTAACAGAAAACCTATGCTAGGCAGAATGCAGGAAATAATCATGATAAAAGAAACCCAGAAAACAGCAAAAAATTGAACGTAAAATAACAAAAATCTTACCAGTCGAATGCATCACGACAGAGTGATTGCGTCGCTTTGTGTATTAGATGTGTCTCAATATTTCAACTGTGGCTTTCCTGAGCATGATTGCAGCACGACATGGCAATTGTGATGTTTCTGTTGGCTAATGCGTCGTAATGCATCAGATGCTTCACGAGTTAAAAAAATCAGTTGCGTCGCTCTGTACCTGTACCTGCAAAATAGCAGAAAACACTAAAAAAACGTACGAAAATAACAAGAAAACAGAGTCGGGTTCACCAATGTAACTGAGGATTTCTTTTAGGTTTAGATTAGATGATGTTAGCCATAAATCAATGAATGACAGAGAAACCCAAAGACCTATCGAGCACAAAGGAAATTAAACAATTAAACAGTTATACTTGTAAATTGAATTCTCCATGATTACCTCCATAGTACCTTCTTACTTGCTGGATGATGCTTTTCCCTTAGATCTGTCGTGCGAGCAATTTGCAAACATATGCCTATGTCCTACACCAAGCTTTGAAGGATTTGCATAAATGTCTAATGCCTATGCCTAAATGACTATGATTGCCAATGTCTAAACATACTAAGACTTGATCAAATAAAGACACTAATTGCAATGAGAAACCTAAGTGTGCAAGTGCATAAATGTGTAAAGTCAATGTGCAATATCAACATTTGTGTGTATGTGTGTGTGTAATCAAAAAGTGAGAGGAAAATGGCATTTTATAGAAAATGCCATTTTGAATGGACAGGTGATATTGACTTCTCACCAAAACCTAAAACCAGAGGTCCAGATTAAATATGGGAATCGCTAATTAGGGTTAGGGAAAATTCATTAATCGAGCGGTCAAGATGTCATTTCAAAGAATCAAATCGACGGTGGGGAATAAATAAAGAAATATTTTCAAAAATAAAGATTTTCGAAAGTGAATAGGATAAAGACCGGATTGAAGATCAATTTTGGAAGGGTCAAGAACCTACCCGATCACTCGATTCTTGAAGGGAAGTTACCATTTTGGAACTAAATTAATTCCAAATGTGAATTTGAGAAATAATAAATAATCAAAATTTCAGATTATTTACCATAATGAGTTGACCGTTAAGAGTGAGATGACATTTTAAATATTTTAATTTATTTAAAATGAGAAGAACTTGAAATTTGGTAATTAAATAATTAAATTTAATTATTTAATTTAGGAGATAAGACTGATAATTAAATAAATCAATTAATTCATTTAATTATGATAATTAGTGACACATTAAATAAATAATAGAAACTTATTTATTTAATAATCAGGAAGAATAAAGTGAATAGAAGGTAATTAAATAAATTAAGAAATTTATTTAATTAAGGGAAAACTTAGACAATTAATGACATATTTAATAAATAAATAAGATTTATTTATTTAATAATCATGAAGAATAAAATGACATGAATTAATTAAATAATTATGAATTATTTAATCAATAGTCGAATGTGGACCAAGGACATAATTAAATGTCATAATTATGCTAGGACGAAAGGTGGTAAAAATGAAGCTTGCAGGCCTAGGTCATTTTTAGGTGTCTACAAGTAGTTTAGTTCATGTTGTCCACTGATATTGAAGAATGTTATGGTGTTGATGCTTTCCATGTTCATGCTTTTTTTGTTTGTTGATGATGAATAGTAGTGTAAATCCAGTCTGAACATTAATTCATTTTTGCACTTAAAATTAATCTTTTATTCATGCTTTATGGTGAATGAACAACTAAAAATCTATAGACCTTAGAAGATAGCACTAGTTTCATGAGACTGTATGTTGTTTGGTTAAGTGGAACTTAGTTATGGGAAGGTTCTCCACTATAGAATCTTCCATGTTAACTGTTCATTATTAGTTGTAGGTCTAGGAACTCTCACCTCCCCTTTCCCTTTTGACCTTTATTTGAAATAATAGTTAAGGTAAAGTCCAACATCATTGTAAAGCTAAATATGATGTTGAAGATGGAGTTTTAGATTGTTGTTTTGAACTTGCAGTAATTACAAATCACTTTCATAATCCCATAAACTCAGTTTGAGGATCCAATCTTCTTCCAAATTAGCAATTTTCTATGCCCCTTGTGATTACCAACAAATCATATCAATCCACTAAGTTGTTTTTGCAAGTCATGACTTGACACCCGAGAGACCTAGGGGTAATTTTCTGCAACTTATTTGTAGGAAGTTTCCTTTCAAGAGAGGCATCATACTCATGTGTTGTCTATGTTGAGAGGTACACAAACGCCCATTAACACCACCTCCACATACAACCATATAGATAGAGAGTAAATGTAATAGACAAAAGGAAGTGGTGAAAAGAATCCTCACTTGAGGAGAACCCACACCACCGAATAGTAAATGAACAAAGATATCTAATCTATTTGCAAATAGGTAAGAGCAATGGAGTATTACCAACAGTCCTCATCCCTCTCTTGAACACAGGGTTGCACCATTGAATGCTTGCTAGAGAGATTTGGCTATTGGAAGGACCTTAATCTGACAGAGCTTCACTTATAGAAGTGCTATTTCAAAAAGTAGAAGAGGCTGAGAATGAAGTTAGATTGAGAAGAGAACCCATTGAATGAGAGAGAGAACCTCCCAAAAATGAGAGCAAAAGGGAGTTTTGTTGCACGCAAGGGAAGAAGGATTCGTTACACTTGAGAATTTGACTACAAATATGTGTGTCCCAAGTCAAGATTGTGAGATTCCATGTTTCAAACTTTGAAAACCACCAGGATGCTAGTGTGTTGTACAGACGTCCAAAACATTAGTTCTTAGGAAACATGACAACATATTGTTGTCACTTCATCATTGGACCTTGTGGAGTTGGAATCGTGAAATTTTGAACCATGATGCTCTTATCACAAGTACGTTTAGGTATAATAAATGCTAGGCAAAGTGCTAAAATGTGAAATTTCCCCTAGGTGCAATTTTGTGACATTACATTTTTCCCCACTTTAGTGGTCTTGATTTTTGGAAAAATTGACCACACTAAAGTAGAAAAGAAAAAGTTAACCGGAAACTTGAAATTTTACCAATTTACATGCCAAAAGGATATTGTAGAGGCTGCAAAGGTCTAGCTGACAAGTAATAAAGATTCCCCCAATGATTGAACTCAACAAAAAATACAACGTTTGTCATGAAAAATTGCACAAATTTTGGTTCTACAATACTCCAAATTTTAAGTTAGCTCACACATTGGAGGAAGATACCAAGGTGAGAAGAATGATTAAGGAAAATTTTAGTGATTCAAAAAAAAAATTTGATGAATAAGTGACTATATGCCCCCTCTTGGTTTTTCCCCTAGTCTAGTGGGGAAAAAGTAGGAGAAATGGAGGGACCATGAGCACTGGGATAAATGGGCCTCGGGGGGCCTATATAAACCTAGGTGAGCCCCTAGAAGGGTCATTTTCACTATTCACTACTAGAGTTTTGTTGAATTTTGTGAGAGAAAAGTCAGAAAAATGCGATGTAGACGAGATTATTTGGAGCCCAGGCTGGACTAGATATAGGAGGATGTGTGCAAGGGCCTCAAGATGGATCAAGTGAGTCCTTAAACCTCATTTTAATGCATTTTAAAATATTTTTAGTGAATTTTTGAAAGATTCAGAGCACAATCATCCAAATGGCACACCTACGTCCTCCTCACATGCTAGCATCTTGCCAACACACTGGGTCCTCAACATGCGCTGGCATCCAACCAGGCACAATGGTGTCTCACTAGCTTTAATGGTGGTCTTAGACACTTATTTGGTTCACAAATTTCTGCGCAACACACACGCATCTCATAGACCTCACTTAGTAGATTTTTGCAAAAAATTTGCACATCAAATATTCTAACTTTGATCTTTTTCACATTTGCAAGATTATACAAAGACGAGGGAGCATCTCGTCGAGTAGGTGCATTACCTTGTTTAAGACCAACATCAACAACTATTAGATTCAAAGGATATGATTCTTCGGTGGGTGGGCCTCTAGTAGGTTTATTGGATGCTAGAGATGCTTTACCATGATTGTATGTTGATGACACTGATGAAGCGGTGGGATTCGACCACATCAACCTTTCACCTCCTGACGGGCAAGATGACCATCATGCTTGAGGCTGTCTATCACATTCTTAGACTTCCCATCTGTGAGTGGTGGGTAATGATCGACAACACATGCTTAGCTGAAGAGCAACACAATGGGGTCACATAATTCTCAAGCCGCACTAATGGCGTGACGACACTGACCATATTTACATGCGTTGGTTTGAGTAGGGGCATGGTGTTGTGCCCCTATTATGTCAAGTATTGGTGATCACCGTGGCCACTTGGGTCACAATAGATGGAAAATGGTCTCACCTACAAGGGGGCCTCATGCATACTATTCACAAGATGGAGGAGTACAAGATGGTGTTTGCATAGGGGAGGAGCATGCTAGCACACTTGTACCAAGAGTTGGGCAGGTCTGTGCACTATGAGTTCTAGATTTTGACAACCTGCACCCTACTCCAGGTG